>PVIW01007447.1:0-72819 GCA_004026585.1 Noctilio leporinus
CCTTTATACTAGGTTCTTGTCTAAGCTGCTCCCCTTTCTTGCCTCTGCCTCCCCCCTCCCCCCAACCCCTTTCCCCCTGACCACTGAAGGCCTATTCCTTGTGTTCATATACTTGGTTCTGTTTTGCTTGTTGTTAGTTTTGCTCATTATTGTCCCGTAATGGGTGAGATCATATGATATTTGTCCTTCACTGACTGGCTTATTTCACTAAGCATAATACTCTCCAGTTCCATCCATGTTGTTGCAAAAGGTACAAGTTCCTTCTTTCTTTCTACTATATAGAATTCCATTGTATCACTGCTCTTTAACATAACATACTTCTGGCAATCCTCATCAACCCCAAAAGATGTAGGCCTAAATGAGCTCTCCCAAACATGTATGTAATAGATAACCCTGATTTTATATAAATTGCTCCAGGGGAGGGAGTACTATACTAGTAAATTAGTAAGTACTAATTTAGCCTTAATTCTATAAGCAGATAAGGACAGTAAAAGAAAAAAACTGTAGGCCAGTTTCACTTATGAGCATACGATGAACACAAATCTAACTATATATATATACACATTTTAAACCTAACTATATATATATTTTAAAAGATTTTATTTATCATTTTTAGAGAAAGAGGACGGAAGAGATGCAGAGAGGGAGAGAGACTCAGTGTATGGTTGCCTTTCACCTGCCTCCAGCTACAAACCTGGCTGGAGACCTGGCTTGCAACCTGGTTATGTGCCCTGGCTGGGGAATTGAACCAGCAACCTTTGGGTTTGCAGGCCAGTGCCTATCCACTGAGCCACCAGCCAGAGCTAATTATGACTTATAAAAAACTCTCAGAAAAGTAGAAAGATACAGAGACTTTCTTTAAAAAAAAAAAATTTTTTTTTAAATTTTATTTATTTTCAGAAAGCGGGGAAGGGAAGGAGAAAGAAAGGGAGAGAAACATCCATGTGTGAGAAGAACATCAATCTGTTGCCTCTTGCATGTCCCCAATTGGGGACCTGGTGTGCAACCCAGACAGGTGTCCTGACTGGGAATCGAACTGGTGACCTTTTGGTTCACAGGCCAGCACTCAATCCACTGAGGCACACTAGCCAAGCACAGACTTTCTTAATTTGCCAAAAATATGTACCAAAAACTTACAGTAAACATTATGGAGAGATTTCAGTACACATTATAGACAGCTTTAGATAAGGGTGAAGACAAAGATGATTATATCTCTCTAGAAGTCTTTGATAACAATTTGGATGAAAATCACAAAGGCAATGTTGAGGAAAGAAAACCAGACACAGCCCTGGCTGGTGTGGCTCAGTGAATTGAGTGCCAGCTGGCCTGTGAACCCAAAGGTTGCTGGTTCAATTGCCAGTCAGGGCATGTGCCTGGGTTGCGGGATATGCCCCCACTTAGAGGCATACAAGAGGCAACTGAGTGATGTATCTCTCCCACATCTGTGTTTCTCTCCCTCTCTTTCTCCCTCCCTACCTCTCCCTCTAAATAAATAAAATCTTTTGAAAGAAAGAAGGAAACAGATGTAAAAGATAATATACTATGTTCCACTTAGTAAAGTTAAAAAAAAAAAAACAGGCAAAATTAATCCATGGAAACAGAAGTCAGGAAAATGGCTGCCCTTTCAGCTTAAGGTAAAGAAGGAAATAAATGGGACATATGAGTGTCTGCTGAGGCTCTGGTTCTTGATCTGGACGCTGGCTTCATGAGTGTACTTGTTTTGTAAAATGTTATCAAGCTGGACACTTTGAGGGAGGTTACACTATAATAAGAATGGGACCAGATTGCTAGATACCAAATAACCTTACAAAAATCATTAACTTCTCTAAGCCATCAGCAACTAATTTTAAAAGAAAATAGAAAATAAGAGTATTAGCAATAGAAACAAAATTATAAAATATTAGGTAACACCTAATATTGAATGTAGGAGTCCTCTAAAAACCTTTAGAACTTTATTGTACATTGTAGAGACAGCCAGTTCTCCCCAAATTGATCTATAAATTCTTTACAATCCCAATCAAAATTACAGCTGAATGTTTTGAGGAACCAGAAAAACTCACTTGAAAGTTTGAAAGGGAAAATCGAGGTCCCCAAATAGCTGGGCCAATTTGAAAGAGAAGGGCATTTATTCACACTAGGCTCAAGTTTTCCTCCAATGGCCTGGTGTTAAGAACCCATATGTACTGGCACAAAGATGGCAAATGGATCAGTGGCGCAGAGGAGACACACACAGTAGGCAGAGGGACTTGCCATATGATAAATGGCAAGTCCTCCATAAAGCCATGAGGACGAATGAACTGTTTAGTGGACAATGACTACAAAAACTAGAAAATTGAGACTAGCTGAGACTAGCACTTTCACCTTAATCCAGAAAGATGAAAGATTTTAAGTAGAGAGTAAAATAATAAAATAGTTAACAGAAGAAAACAGTGGAGGTTCTCTTTGTGACCTAGGCGTGAGTACAACCTCTATAAATAAGACCCCCAAAGCACAAAAATATAAGGGGGAAAATGTAATCACATGAAAATTAAGAGTTTAAAATATAGATTTGGGGGGGAATGGGTGGGTGGGTGGGGGGACAGAGGGGAGCAAAAAGGGGATGGATGTAATACAACAACAATAAAATTTTTAAAAAAAAGGAAACTTAAACTCTAAAAAAAATATATATATATATATAGATAGATTTGACAATACTTAACAATTTATTATGGCTGAGGGATTCTGAATTACTATGGAATTTGAGAAAGGAGTCATGAAGATACAAACAGCTCCTGAGGGTATCTCCTCTTTCTGCTTTGCCTTCCTGGAGGTAAAGTGTACAGAACTATAATCCATGGGTTTTTTTAATCCGATTAAAGATTTCTGTTCCTCAAAGGACATTACAGACAAAGTTAGCACCTAAGAGATATATTTCCTTCTTCAGTCTAAAACTGATAGACTGATTACTACACTATACCAGGAACTGCAACAAATCAAGATAAAAACCTCCAATTAAAAAAAAAATGGGTCTGATAAAAAAAGAGATGGAGGAAATGGGTAGGCAGTTCACAGAACAAGCCAAATAACAAGTATACGAGGAAATACTCAAATCTATGAGGAAATCAATGACATGCAAATGTGAACAATAATGAGCTACCCCTTTTACAATGTCAGAATAGCAAATATTAGAATGGTGGATACCCATCGATGATGAAGGTGCAGCAGACAGGACAATTTTTCTGGAAAGCAATCTGACAAAACATTGGTAGGTGGAAACCCTTAGACACAGTGATCCCTCTCCATGTGGAACTCAGTTCTAGCACTACTCCATGAGGCGATGTACCAGGACATTCACCCTGGCATCATTTGCAGAGGTGGCAATTGGAGGCAAGGTGTCCATGAGAGACAATGGGTAAGAGTTGGACGCTTATCTTAGAATGACAAGCAGCTCTGAACCATATGCACTTGCCAGACATGATTAGATCTTCTTAAAAAATGGTGCTGACACCACAGTTCCCTTCAAATTAAATATGTTTTCACTGTGTGTTCCTTTACCCAACATGCCTAGTCCAACTTTTCTTCTTCAGTCAATCACATCCTGGGACCCAATGTATAAATCCCATGTTGCATGTTTTGTGCATAACTATTCTACAGGATCTTGTTGTGTACTTATGTATCATCATAGTGTACATTGCCATATAACATAAAAAGAAAAGTACGTATTAACAATGCAGTCAACAATCCAAGTGTCATACCAACTGAAACACCAAATAAACCTTGAATAGTGAAAAAAGGTATGTAGCACAATTATTCACATGAATTTAAAGCACACATGAATCATGTTTTACGAGAAAGCATATTCAAATGTCACTTCCTTGAACTCACTGAGACCCCTCTCCTATTCCTTTCTATTCCTTTTCCTTGACTTCTTTTTCTTTTTCATTTTTAAGGTTTTATTTATTGTTTAGAGAGGGAAGGAGGAAGAAAGAGAGGGAGAGAAAGAAACATCAATGAGCTGCCTTTTGCATGCCCCCAATAGGGAACCCAGCCAGCAACCCAGGTATGTGCCCTTTGGTCTGCGGGCCAATGCTCAATCCACTGAGCCACATCAGCCAGGGCTATTTTTCTTTATGGCACTAGAATGTCTACTCCATGAGAGTAGACCTTTCTGTCTTGATCACTGTTATATCTCCAATTTCTAGAACAGAGCCTGGGACATTGTAGATGGTTGATAAATATGTGTACCTGAATAAATGGTGGACATATAGCCAATAGAATGAGGGGCCTATGGGGAGGGTAGAGCAAGGATAAGTAGGGAAAAATCAACCAACCAATCAATCAATCAATCAAAGAAGAGACCTTGCCTGGACACATGACAGTGTGTCATGAATGATCCATAAAAATAATTATACCCAGCCAGGGCACACATAACCAGTTTGCAAGCCAGGTCTCCAGCCAGCTTTGTAGCTGGAGGCAGGTGAAAGGCAACCATACATTGATGTCCCTCTCCCTCTCTGCCTCTCTCCTTTCTCCTCTCTCTTTTTTTTTTTTTCCTTTCTCCTCTCTTTAAAAATAATAAATAAAATCTTTAAAAATTACAATTACCAAATTTATTACTATGGAAATTAGACACTGAATGATAAAGCTGTCACCAATCATGCCTCTGATTTTACTCTCTTCCTCTGGTCACTATGTTGCAGCCAAGCAGGCCTCTGCCAGTTCCTAGAACTCCCTGACCATCTCCGGGCCTTTGCACAAGCTGTACCCTTTGTCTATATGCTTTTTACTAGCTCTTTCTCTTATTCTTCAAGTTTCAGCTTAATGTCACTTCCTCAGAATGAGCTTCTCCAATCATCTGAGTTAATGTTTTCCTTTTCCCCGGGACTGCTCTGGTCACATTGCCTGTTCATGATCTTACCAATCTCTGTGATTATTTGTTTATTGTCTCTACCTACTGAGTATGAGCTCCAACATGGAGGCTCCATCTGCTTTGTCTCATGTCCGGCACCTGACAGTGCCTGGCAGAGTAGGTACTCAAATATTTGCTGAGGGAAGCAATGAGAGATGAATCTTAAGGTCTCTCTGGGAAAGGAGGCAGGGAAGAAGATGGGAGTTTTGATGAGGTCAAAGAACAAGTGTGAGCACAGGCAGGGCTGGTTGGAAAACAGGCTGTGGACAAACTCTTTTAAGCTCTGACAACAGTGTTTCAGCATTAAGATGCTGGGTGGTGGGATCATGGGCAAAACTTTTCCTTAGTGTCCGATATTGTTACGATATCGTTCACATAAAAGAAAAAATCAAGAAAGGGTGTTTCTATGGTAATACATTTAGCCCTCACAACAACTCAACGGTGGTATTATTTTTCCTATAACAACTAAAATCTAATGTTTTCTAGGTGGCAGGCATTTCATGTATCTACTCATTTAATTCCCCAAAAGACCCTTCAGGAAAGGTCCTATTGTTGCCATTTTACTGCTCTGATCAGGAGCGGGGGCACAGAATGGTTAAGACGTGCTCACACTATGTAGGGCCATGATTCGAGCCCTGATCTAATTCCAAAGCCCGTATCTTTCCTCTCTGCCACTTTAAGTTCGGGTCGAAACTCCAGCGGCTGGAGGACAGGCTGGCTAGTCATTCGGGTTGCTCTGTAACCTGGGTAAACCCCGGTCAAATGACTCGCGAGGCTCAGGAATGGACCTCGGTCGATCACCCGGCCAGACGATACCCCGCGAACCCCGGGACTCACGTGACTGACCTTTTTACCGTTTACCTCCCTGCTCTCGCGGGATTTATACTGACGGACCGAAAAGCCCTCTGCCACTCACGCCTCAGCCTACTGCAGGGTGTGTTCTCGGCCCCACTTCCACCGCCTTACCTCCCGGCAGCGACTAGCTTCTGGAGAAAAGTATCCACTGTGGTCTCGAGGAGCGTCATCCTCGAAATGGTTGTGCCGTGAGGCACGGATTCGGCGGACGACCCCTCAGACTCTTTTTCCCCACAACCGCAGCCCAGGTCGGCTTTGCTTGCTTCCGCCATGTTGAAATGGAACCGCCAAATCTAACTGGCCCGGAGGCCCCGCCCACCGGAGCCTCCGATTGGTCAACCACGGCCTGGGTGCTTCCTATTGGAAGCAGCGAATGTCTATCACTGAGCCACCGAGGAGAAATTGCTGGAGGCTGACGGTTATCCACAGATAAAAAAGCATTGTTGTAGTGCACTCGCATACTGCGTCCTCACACCTGCAAAATAAGCGCCAGCCAAAGCTCAGAGGCCTAATACAAAGTTTTAATCACACTTCACAGACTTGGTACAGTGCAACAGCGAATGAACGTTCGCAGTTAATATTCACAAGAGTCCATTTATCAAATGTTACCGCATCTGCCTTTTCATTCCTTTGTAATTCAGTACTCCCATCAGGTTTCCTGTCGTGCTCGGTCTCCCGTTTGTTCCACTTTCGGCTATGGACCAGTACACCAAAACTGCTGCCTACGGTCCTGGGAAGACGGATGGCCCACTGTCCCATCCCCACCAAGACATGTTTTAATCGAACCCAATTAGATAGGAAAGTTGTGGTCAGAAGTTCCTTTCATTATAAAAAAAATAAGCGCATCATCCTTTGAAACTCGTGTGTGTGTGTGTGTGTGTGTGTGTGTGTGTGTGTGTACGTGTGTGTATGAGAGAGAGAGAGAGAGAGAGAGAGAGAGAGAGAGAGAGAATGGCTGAAAGGCTATGAAATACTGTGTAAGAAAAAAATAAATCAGAAGGAGCCTGGGAAGGAGAAACATCCTAAGGCATGAGAAGCAGGAGATGCTACACCCTGTCCATATTACTTTAACCACATTGCCATAGTGGGGACAAGTTTCTAGGAAGGGCTGGAAAACGATCTCCACAGGCGTTACTAGAATGAACTTAAAGAGAGAAAACCCTGGCCTCTATTATGTTGGCGGTCTTCAGGTAAAGGGGTGACTGAGGGGCAGAAAGATTTAGAAATATCTGTGGGCCCAACCCTTTGGATGACCATTTGTGGATAGAAATTGAAGAACCCTTGACAAAGTGAAATAAAAGGCAAATAAAAATAAAGATAAGTTAAAGGGAAAATAACCCTCAAAGATAACAGATGAAGTAAGATGGGCAGTGGTGATGGTGAAGGTAGAAAAATGTGGTTTTCAGATTCTGATCTGGCCAGGGTGACAGAATATGGGGCAGCCATAAGAAACAAAAAGGCTTCAGACAGTAGCTAGCACCTTTCAAATTGGCACCATGGCCCTTCCCAGGGGGTGGGACCAATAAGAAGGTCTGAAGAGTCATCCTGGCCAAATGTCTAAGGTAGAAGTGTATGGTCTGATATGCTTTCTTCTCATCCCGTTTGCTGCACCTCTCTTCACCTGCAACACAGGCTTGGTAGACAAGGTGGGGAGAATGAGGCAGGGAAGGAGCATTCACCATCTAGCTCCTGAGAGCATCAACAGGTAAACTTGGCAGTATCAGGCTGGTATGCAGTGATCCTGGTATTGAGTGATTTCCTGACCCACTCTTTACTCTTCCAATCATCCCTCTAAAGGGTACCATGAGTGGGATGTCTTCACATTGGGGAGAAGAAAACACAAACAATTCCATGTATCAGAGATTCTCATTGTGAGACAACTGTTTCCATGAGTCCAACTGATTGGGGTATATATGTGTTATAATTGCTTGGGGCTGAGAATGTACACCGACCTCTCCTAGGCTTGGCTCAGTTGGTCTGGGGAGATGGGCTGTGGCACTCATATCCTCTTATTACTTTCCAGCTACCTTCTCAATCTGACTTTTCCGGGCACCCCTTCAAGTCTCATGTGCTCCAGACAGCCTGATCTACTTAGCATTTTTTGCCTACCATGAATCATCTGGGCCAGAGGAAACCAAGAGCTTATATGTCCTGGGGCTGCAGAGACTAAAGGGACATGGAAGGGCTAGGGAACTGAGAGTGAGGGAACAGCTACATTATATTTTTCTACCTTTCTGAGGGAGGGGTGGGCTTTGACTGCATAACTTGATTGGTGCTTTAGCAGGACAAAGACAGTGTCTGGTTCACAGATGTTAAAAAATATAAACACACAAAATTAAGTATTAACATTTCTCCCCAACCTAGTAACTCCAAAGAGAGGGTGAGTACTCTGAGGTTTTTGCTGTTTCTGCTCCTGTGCAAAAGTGCCTGGCACCTTGCCCCCAGTGGCAGGAAAAAGCATAGTAGTCAGGTGGGCAAATCAGTCCCAAAATAAAAATAAGCAAGCCTAAGAGAAGAAGCAGGGAAGCACGGATGGCAGCTGCTCGGAATCTGGGCCAAAGGCCCACGTAGAAGAACCAGTGGTAGTAAGCAAGCTCCATGTACAGCTCTTATCAGGGACAGAGATGGAAGGGGAAGCCGAAAGAAAGGTTGGCAGTGGGACTAGCAGGAAGAGTGGCTTTCTTAGGGTTGAATAGAGGGACTGAGTGAGGGAGCCCAGTTTGGCAGAAAACTAAAAATAATTGGGGCAGGAGATGCCGGTGTGGAGCCTCTTCAGCAAGAACAGTTCAAAGTCTCTGTTTCTGTCCTAGACAGGGCACCTGGCCCAGGGCAGGGCTATGTATATGGCAGGGGCATTTGGAGAGGGTGCTATCCTCCCTACTCTGCCCCGGACCCAGAGTAGTGTGGGAAACAGCAGGTTTCTCTCCCACCACTGGTTACCAGTGTCTTGAGTCCACCAGCTCAGGTCGCAGGCTGAGTTTCTTGAGGCTCTCATAGCCCACCACAATGACAATGGTAGAGGGTGTGGCTGAGATGATTCTGGCTGACAGGCCCTTCATGAGGCCCCAAGGTCCCTCTTCTGCCATCAGCTGTCTGAAGGTCAGGATGATGGAGTTTTTGCCCTCAACCTAGAAAAGTCAACACAGTGGAGGGTCATGGGCTACAGTCAAAGCTCCTTTGCCCGTTCTCCCTCTGCCTTAGGCGAAACTGAATTTGAATTCTGCTCCCCAATTTATTAACAGTATAACATTAGGTAATTCACTCTTTTCACCTCAGTTTCCTTGAATATAAAAGTGACGATACACAGTGGATAAGGCGCCGGCCTGCGAACCCAACAGTCGCAGGTTCGATTCCCCAGCCAGGGCACATAACCAGGTTGCAAACCAAGTCTCCAGTCAGGTCTGTAGCTGGAGGGTGAACCGCAACCATACATTGATGTCTCTCTCCCTCTCTGCCTCTCTCCCTTCCCCTCTTTCTAAAAATAATGAAATAAAATCTTTAAAAAAAAAAAAAAAAAAAGTGATGATCTATGCCATGTGGTTGTTCTGAGCAGTATACAAAAGAATACTTGAAAATGTTGAGAACAGGGCCTGGCAGACAGTAAGTGTTCAAAAAGTATTAACCATTACTTACTATCATTAGATAAGCTACACAGTTATGAGTTTTTGGACTGGACCCTTCTCTCTGGTCCTGGAGAGGCTGGATTAAATCACTCTAAGGTCCTCTGCAAATCTGCCAGCCTGTGATTTTGACTCTGATCATGTCAATCCTTCTGAACTCCGGTGGCTATAGAGTCCTCCCCTCTGACAAGATCTTGTCTCCCGAGCACCTACCTTCCCTATTCCATTGGAAGCCTGGCTAAGGCAGGAATCTCTTTTCTTTTTCAACAGTCCTGCCCTCTGCCCTCTACCCCTGCACTCTGTCACCAAACCACACCTTTAGAGACTGCCCACTCAGACCCACAGTCAAGACAGGACACATACACTCCTCGATCTACTCCCCCCTGCACTGTGTGACCTTCACAAGGTGATCTCATCTATGGCCCTCACATGCACTTCACCTCACAGCACACACCAGTCCTTCCCCTGGACCTCCTTGTGGAACACTTAGGATAAGGCTCAAGAGAGAATAAAGATGGAACTTATGTACTCTATTGTTTGCAAACCAATCAGATGCCAATTTATTGATTTTCAAATGTGTGAGGTGGGGAGTGGCATTCTTTCTTGAGACAAAAATAACTAGATTTTCCCAGACAAGAAGAAGTCAAAGGAGTTCATCACCACCAAACCAGTATTACCAGAAATGGTAAAGGGACTTCTTAAAAAAGAATAAAAAAGATTAAAAAATCTGTAAATAAAATGTCAATAACTACACACCTAATACATGTAAATGGATTAAATGCTCCAATCAAAAGACAAAGGGTGGCTAAATGGATAAGAAAACAAGCCCCGGACATAGGAGCATGTTACCTGCAAGAGACTCACTTCAGACTGAAAGACACACAGACAGAAAGTAAAGGGATAGAAAAAGATACTTCATGTAAATGGAAATGGAAAAAGGAGCTGAAGTAGCATTATTTACATCAGACAAGATAGACTTTAAAACAAAGCTATTAACAAGAGGCAAAAATGGATCCAGCAATTCCATTTCCAGGTATTTATCGGAAGAAACCCAAAACACTAAATCAAAAAGATGTATACAAGGCCCTGGTTGGTAGCACAGTGTATAAGGTGCCTGCGAACCCAAAGGTCGCTGGTTCGATTCCCAGCCAAGGCACACATAACATATAACCAGGTTGCAAGCCAGGTTTCCAGCCAGGTGAAGGGCCACCATACATTGAGTCTCTCTCCCTCTCTGCCTCTTTCCCCTCCCCTCTCTCTCTAAAAAATAATAAAATAAAAATGTTAAAAAAAAAAAAAAGATGTACGCATCCCCATGTTCATTGCAGCATTATTTACTACAGCCAAAATACGGAAGCAATCTAAGTGTCCACCAACAGGTGAATGGATAAAGAAGAAGTGGTTACATATATACAATGGAATATTACTCAGCCATAAAAAATGAACTGAATCATGCCCTGGCTGGGTGGCTCAGTTGGTTGGAGCACTGCCCTGTACACTGAAGGGTTGCAGGTTTGATCCCAGTCAGGGACACACCTAGGTTTCCGGTTTGATTCTTGGTCAGGGCATATATGAGAGGCAACCAATTGATGTTTCTCTCGCTCCCTGTCTCCCTTCCTCTTTAAAATCAATACACGTATTATTAAAATTAAAAAAAAAAAAAGAATGGAACTTGGCCATCTGCAACAACATGGATGGATCTAGAGGTAATTAAACTAAATGAAATAAGTCAGACAGAGAAAGAAAGACAAATAACATAAGATTTCACTTAAATGTGGAATATAAAAAAAAATAAATGAACAAACAAAACAGAAACAGACTCACAGATATAGAGAACATTTTGATGGTTGGAAGATGAGAGGGGGTTGGGTGAAAAAGTGGAAGGGATTAGGATGTTCAAATTAGCCTTGGGTGGTGGCACAGTGGATAGGGCGCCAGCCTGCAAACCCAAAGGTCACTGGTTCGATTCCCAACCAGGGCACATACTGAGGTTGCAAGCCAGGTCTCCAGCCAGGTCAATAGCTGGAGGCAGGTAAAAGGCAACCATACATTGATGTCTCTCTCCCTCTCTCCCTGCCCCTCTCTCTAAAAGATAATAAAATAAAACCTTAAAAAAAAAAAAAAAAGATGTGCAAATTGCCAGTCAGAAAAATAGTGCCAGGGATGTGAAGTACAGCAGAGGAATATAGTAATAACTATAAGTGGTGTCAGATGGGTTTAGACTTATTGAGGTGATCACTTCATAATTTATATAAATGACTAATCATTATGCTATATACCTGAAACTAATACAATATTGTACGTCACCTATAATTGAAAAAAATTATTTTACAATACCTAAATTGACCCTGGCTGGGTAGCCCAGTTTGTTAGAGCAGGGGTCCCTAAACTCCCTCCTCCCTGTCCGTGGATACCACTTGCATTACTGCCTGAGCTCTGCCTCCTGTCTCTCTCAACTCCACCCTGGTCCAAGGAAAAACTGTCTTCCATGAGACCAGTCCCTGGTACCAAAAACTTTGAGGACCGCCGAGTCAGAGTTGTGTCCTAATAAACTAGGTTGCGGATCTGATCCGCAGTCAGGGTACATACAAGACGCAGCAATAAGCCCTGACCAGTGTAGCTCAGTTGGTTGGGAAGGGTCGCCAGTTCGATTCCCAGTGACAGCACTTGTCTGGGATGTAGGTTCTGTTCCCAGTTGGGACACATGAGAAACAACCCATCAATATTTCTCTCCTTCTCTTTCTGCCTCCCTTCCCCTCCCACTAAAAATAAATAAATAATATCTTAAAAGAAAAAATCAACAAATGAATGCATAAATAAGTGGAACAATAAATCAATATTTCTCTCTCCCTCTCTCTAAAAATCAATACGTAAAATTTTTAAAATATTGGTGCGATTGAGCAAAAAAGGAAAGAAAAAAGGAATTTATAGATATGGACAACAGTGTGGTAATTATTGTGGGGAGGAGAGGTGAGTGGAGGTGGAAGACAGTAGAGGGGAATAAATGGAGGTGAAAAGTTTTAAATATACCTAATGGCTGATGTGGGAGGAGGGTGGCGAAGGAGGCTGGTCTTACCTGCACTCGGGTTCGAATGACATCCATGGGATTGGTGAGGATGGAAGCAGTAGCTGCAGCCAGCGGCCCTGAGATGGCTTGAAAGACAATGTGAGGGCACTCCTTAGGACAGAGGTGTGAGAGCTGCTCTGGAATGGAGGGCAAGACAATGCCTTAAGACATGAGGCACCACTACCGTGTCTGCCCTCACATTGCTTCTACCAGTTGGCCCACACCCTTCATCCGTAGCCACCTTAGATCAACCCCTGCCCCAGCCATGTAACTCCCATCTTTTTCTCTTCGCATCCTTCTGAACCAACAAAAAATTGTAAATCTCAGCCCTGGCTGGTGGCCCAGTGGATAGGTGTTGGCCTGTGAACCCAGGGGCCGCTGGTTCGATTCCCAGCCAGGCACATAACCAGGTTGCAGGCCGGGTCTCCAGCCAGCAACGTGGCTGGGGGCACGTGAAAAGCAACCATGCACTGATGTCTTTCTCTCTCTCTGCCTCTCTCTCTTCCCCTCTCTCTAAAAATAATAAATAAAATCTTTTTTAAAAAATTGTAAATCTCAGGCTCTTTCCAGAAGTCATCTTGGTTACGTCCTCTGGAGAAGGAATTTCAAAACCTCTTTGCTGATTTCTTTCATTTGATGAACAGAAATCCTTCCAGATATAAAAATATTATGCCTGTGCTCTGCTCCATCCAACTCACAGGCCTGAAAGGCACACACAGTACATATTTTTTATTATGTGCACTGAATAACTGGTAGGATACATTAAAAACTGGTAATGATGACTGTGATGGGTCAGGGGCATTTTCACAGAATACCCTTCCCTACCTTTTGAATCTTGAACCATGTGAATGTTTTTATAAATAATAGCAATTACATTAAAAGAGAAAGTCATGTCCTACAGTGATGACTTTTCTCCAGCCTATATCAAGAAAGAAAAATTCGTTTTTCAAAATGCTAATAAAGAAGACTGAGTAATACCCAGATACACCCTTTTCCAGTATCACCGGGAAGTTCATCGGCAATTGAGATTTTTGCTTTACCCTTTCTGGAAATGAAAGACAGGAGTGCATTAATTTATTCAACAAAGATGTATTAAGTAGCTACCATGAGCCAGTCACCCTGGGTTCTGAGGATATATCAGTGAATACAGGAGCCTCAAAATCCCCGCCTCTGTGAAATTTATATTCTAATGGGGTTAGACAGACAATAAACAAAAAGCAAAAAACATAGCTATGTCAGAAGGTGATGTGTGTGCTGCCATAGATAAAAATAAAGAAGGAAATGAAGACAGGAAATGCCAAGGGTAGGGAATGAAGGGGTTGTCATTTTAAACAAGGAAGTCATGGAAGCCCTGTCCAAGAAGGTGAAGTTTGAGCAAAGTCCTAAAGGAGAGTGAAAGCCATTTGGCTCTGTGGAAAGAACCTTCCAAGCAGAGTAACATCCTACAGCTGAAGTCTGCGAAGGGCAGCAAGGCCAGTGTGCCTGGAGCAGAGCAAGTTAAGTAACAGCAGATGAGGTCCAAGAGGTAAGTCATTTAGGATCTTGAAGCCATTGCAAGAACTTTGGCTTTTACTCTGAGACTGGAGATAAAACACATTCATCATCTCAAAGATCCCCTCTTAGTTTTCTCTCTACAATTCCATCACCATAATACCTTTCAGAATATTCTACCCTGGCTGGTGTGGCTCAGTGGATTGAGGGCTGGCCTATGAACCAAAGGGTTGTTGGTTCAATTCCCAGTCGGGGCACATGCCTGGGTTGCGGGCCAGGTCCTTGTTTGGAGGCATGCAAGAGGCAACCACATACTGATGTTTCTCTTTCTCTCTTTCGCTCTCCCTTCCGTTCTCTCTAAAATAAATAAATATTTTTTTAAAGAAATAATTCTTAGCCCTGGCTGGTGGCTCAAAGGATAAGGTGCCAGACTGCAAACCCAAAGGTCGCTGGTTCAGTTCCCAGCCAGGGCACATAACTAGGTTGCAAGGCAGGTCTCCAGCCAGGTCCGTAGCTGGAGGCAGGTAAAAGGCAGCCATACATTGATGCTCTCTCCCTCTCTGCCTCTCTCTCTTCCCTTCTCTCTAAAAATAATAAATAAAATTTTTTTTTTTTTTTTTTTTTTTTTGTTTCATACTACTTTATTTAGGGGGGAGTTCCATCTTCACTCCTCAATAGACTTTATGTATTTCTCACATGCTTCTTCACTCATTAGTTCATCTAGTTCTGAAGGGTTACTCAGTGTCATCTTGATCAGCCAACCATCTTCATAACAAGATTTGTTGACAAGTCCTGGATTTTCTGCAAGAGCTTCATTAATTTCAGTTACTTCTCCTGTTAGAGGAGAATAGAGTTCACTAGCAGGTTTCACACTTTCCAAAGCACCAAACTCATCCGAGAGCAGCTTAGGGCTGGTGCGCAGCGCCCGGACGGCGCCCGTCCTCAGGCTCCAGGGCCGCGGAGCACAGGGCGCGGAGAGCGCCGACACAGCTCGCAGGCTGCAGGCCGCGGCCCGCAAGCTCCCAAATAAAATATTTTTTTTTTTAAAAGAAAGAAAGGGCCCTGGCTGGTAGCACAGTGGTTAAGGCGCCGGCCTGCGAACCCAAAAGTCGCAGGTTCGATTCCCCAGCCAGGGCACATAACCAGGTTGCAAGCCAGGTCTCCAGTCAGGTCTGTGGCTGGAGGCAGGTGAAACGCAACCATACATTGATGTCTCTCTCCCTCTCTGCCTCTTTCCCTTCCCCTCTTTCTAAAAATAATGAAATAAAATCTTTAAAAAAAAAAAAAAGAAAAAAAGAAAAAGAAAGAAAGAATTCTCATGCTTCTAATTTGGGTAATTCATGGTCAGGCAACTCAATGTTAGGGGACAAGTAGGATAGTGGGGATTGACAGGGTAGAAGTGACAGCTTCCAAGTCCTCGCAGCATGGCAGAATTCCTTAAGCCCTACCAAAACCACCTCTCCCTGATTTCCAATCACTTTCTTCTCCAATGTCAGCATACAAACAGGAACAGTAAACTGATGGCTCCACCTTGTAGGTGTCCTGTTTCTCTTGAGAAGAAAGCATTTCATAACCATTACAAGGAAGCATCTGGATTGGCACTGCCACTCTTTGGGCCTGTCTGTTGTAGTGAGGTCCAGATTCCCATCCTAGCCACACACATGCCATTTTCCTGGGGTTTAGGGAGATGATAGAAAATCAATGGCAAGAGGGTGGGAGAAAAAGCCCATGCCTTCCTTTCTTCATTATTCACTCAGCAAGTATTTATTAGGCACCTATTATTGACTCGGTTTAAGCTCCTTCTGACCTTGGACAAGGAATATGAATCAATATTTATTAATGCTTACTAGACACCAGGCACTGGGAAGAGCATTACACAGAAAACAGAAATGAACAGAGAAATCCTTCATGGAATTTACAATCTGATTAAGGAGCTGGGAGTTGAAAAGAAAATAACCACAAATTATAACAAGTGCTCTGATGGAAACAGGTACTGAAAAGGAAGAGAAAGAGCCCTCTTTCTAACTGAGTAGTTAAAGAAGTCCACTTTGCAAAAGTGGTATGGACTCTAAGGCCTGAAACATGAGAAGGACCAGCCACACAAAGAATAGGGAAAAGGGTGTTCTAGGCAGAAAGAAGGTTATCTTACAAGAGCTTTGAGGTGAGAACAGAGCTTGGTGTGTTTCAGGCACTGAGCAAAAAGCAGTGAGGATAGACCAGAGTGAGGAGGGGGAGAAACACAAGATGGGGCTGAAGAAGCAGACAGCAGCCAGATCATGTAGACCTGTGTTGACAACTGGAAGCATTAGATTTTATTCTAAATGCCCATAAATCAGCACTGGCAGATTTTAAGCAAAGGGAATGACAAGAACCAATCTACTCATTCAGCAAATATTTACTGAGCACTTCCATTCAGGAGACTATAAAACTCACACTAGTTACTGAGGCTGGCATGTAATAAGGTATTCAACAAATGTTATTTTCCTCCCTCTTTCAAGAAACTTCCTAGTCAATTGTATCTCAAAAAAAGCCCTAGCTGGTATGGTTAATGGACTGAGTGACAGTCTATGAATTAAAGGGTCTCTGATTTAATTCCCAATCAGGGCATATGCCTAGGTTGCTGGCCAGGTCCCCACTTTGGAGCGTGTGAGAGGCAACTAACTGGTCAATGCATCTCTCGCACATAGATGTTTCTCTCCCGCTCTTTCTCCCTCCTTTCCCCTCTCTCTACAAATAAATAAAATCTTTTTAAAAACAGCTGGGAAAATATGCACTAAGTAAAAAAAAGAACCTTTCCACATCACAGAAGAGATAAGGCGCACACAAATAACATTAAGACAAATGCTATAATGCCTTAAGATTCAAGCAATATCATGGGGGTTGAAAGGAAGGAAAGACCACTTCTGGATGAAGGGCTACATGGAGAGGATGGGACAGAGACCATAAGAAGCAATTAAGTCATGACTTCACCAGGTAAGTGTCCCTGGAAGGCATCTAGACAGAGGGTGATAGGAACAAAGGAAAGGTAGGACAAATGATGCATGGTTGAGGAATTGAACATTAGCTGACTTGGTTGAAGCAAAAACGATATAAAAGGGAGCAGCAAGAGGTTTCATTACAAACGGAGGTTGAAGCCAGGCTGAAGAGTCTGGATTTTACTCAGCGGGCAGTGGGTCCACTATCATGACAGGGCTTAAAAAGTTAATTGATGAGAGAGGTGTGATGGCTGGGAAGGCAGAGACTTAGAACAGGCTGATGCTGCAGTACAGGAGAGTGATCACAGTGGCATGGTTTCCAGGAAAGGCAGTAGGAACAGAGAGAAAGTTGGGAAAAACCTTCTGGGTCACAAGGACCACATATGGGCACAAGGGAAGGGAGTGGCCAAGCACAACCCCCAAGGCTTCAGTCTCAGTGATTTGGAGAATAACATGACTACTGACAGATAAAAATAAGTCAGAAGGGAAAACCAGTCTGGGAAAAAGAACAGTTAGTTGAACAAAATTTCACATGTAAATACATGCATCCAGGTCAAGAGATCAGTCAGAATGATTGTGCAGAGCTCTGGACAGGTTAGTCTGGGAATGGAAATAGAGATTTTTGGACATATTAGAAAAGTACAACTCAATTGTAAATGAAATTAAATGAGAAAGGGCAAAGATGGCCTCCAGACAAAATGCTCATATTTCCTAGGTTTTTTTAATATTAAGATTGCCAGGATCGTCCTGACTGGTGTGGCTCAGTGGTTTGGGCATTGTCCCATAACCATAAGGTGGCAGATTCAATTCCCGTTCAGGACACCTGCCTGGGTTGTGGACCAGGTCCCCAGTTGGCGGTGTGGGAGAGGGAACTGATCCACGTCTCTCTCACACACTGTTGTTACTCTTATTCTATCCCTCCATTCCCCTCTCTCTAAAAATAAATAAATAAAATTTTGAAAAAACCAAAACATTGTTGGGATCCATTCCTAAAGATCTGATACAAAGCATCAGGGTTAGAGTCCAGGTATGTGAAACGTTGTTTAAACAGAAGAAAAAAGAAACAGAACTAGCACAAAAGGAGGAGGAGGAGGAGGAGGAGGAGGAAGATGAAGTACAAGAAAAAAAAAAATACAGGAGAACAAGAAGAGCACAGTGCCAGAGAAACACAACGATTATAGGTTAGGAAGTCCTTATCAAATGTGATTAGAAAAGTTCCAGATGTTATGAGACAGAACGTCCACAGACAAGGGCAAGAAGCCAGCCAGGAAGGTCATGAGCACAGACCACCCTCACTAGAACTTAGTAGTTAACCGAAGCTGCGGATGTCACAGGGCACAGGCACACTCAGATCCTGCTCTTGGCATTGTGTCCTGTCCTTTCAGAAGGCAATCTGGCAACATGTTTACTAAGGCCCTCAAAAATCTCATCTTTTGACACAGTAATCCCATTTCTGGGAAATACTTAAAAAGAAGTAAAATATGTTATGAACAAAAATACATTATCTGTGTGGAGAGGTTCATGGTTATATCACATCTTGAATTTAACAATGCTAAGGAAAAGCATCAAATTCAAAAGCTCACTATCATTCATTAACTTCATCTTCAAATACAAAATACCCTTTAATTTTGTCCTTTCCCATCTTCCAATTCTCTGCCAATATTCCACTAACTCCAGCTGATTCTAATGCACCACTAATGCACACTGTAGGACACACTGTGTTCTACAATCATCTAGTTTACTTGTCTGATTTCCCCAATCTAATATAAACTCCTTGAAGGTAAGAACTACGTGTTATTTTTTGTTTCACAATTTCTTTGTTACATTTTATTTGTTTATTTTTAGAGAGAGGGGAAGGGAGGTAGAGAGGGAGAGGAACATCAATATGTGGTTGCCTCTCGCACACCACCAACTGAGGATCTGGACTGCAACCCAGGCATGTGCCCTGACTGGGAACTGAGCTGGCGACCCTTTGGTTCATAGGCTGGCGCTCAATTCACTGAGCTACACCGCCAGGGCTGTTTTATAATTTTTTAAAAGATTTTATTTGTTTATTTTTAGAGAAGGGAAGGAGAAAGACAGTTGCCTGTCGCACACCGCCAACTGCGGACCTGGCCTGCAACCCAGGGATGTGCCCTGACCGGGGATTGAACTAGCAACCTTTTGGTTCACAAGCCAGTGCTCAATCCACTAAGCCACACCAGCCAGGCAAGAACTATGTATTATTATTCATCTTTGAATCCTCTTGAATCAAATGTTTGCTGACTGAATGGTCCATTCTCCCACTAAATCTCCTACTATCACATATATAGAACAATGGTGTCTTAGCCACATCAGTAAACCCACCCTCCACCCCTGGACCACTCTCCTGGTCCTCGCTTACCTGCGTAGAAGTGATAAAAGGGCCACCAAACAGCACTGTTTGGGATGTAGGTAAGCAGTGAAGCCACATAGCCTCGGTAGAAGCCTCGAAGCCCATCAGCTCGCAGGATCTGCTTGATGATGTCCTTGGTTTGGCCAAAGGCAACTACCCCTTGTCCCCCTGGGTTCCCTTGAACTTGGAAGCGGCCCATTTTCTCACCCTTACGCTGCATCATCAGGTGTTGGGAGACCACATCAATGGGCACTGTAATGCTCTGGGCCACAAGAGAGGCTGAGCCACCAGCCACCAGTGATTTGACTGTGTTGCTCTGGCTGTAGTCAGCTACAAACTTCCGGGTAAGCTCATAAGTGGTGACATAGCACTGGCCCGAGATGAGGGTGAAGGTGTTAACAAGGAACCCCCGGTAAAGGCCAGTCACACCATCCGCCCGCAGGATCTTGATGAAAGCATCAAAGGTCCCATGGTAGAGGCTTTTGCCTTTCTGAACCTGCAACCGAGTGCGGATGAGGGTGAACGGATAGACACTGACACGGATCATCATTGTCATCGCCACACCAAATACGTAGAACTTCCTCTTGTCCAGATGCTCCCACTCGATGATCTGGATATTGCGTTTGTCCTCCATTGTGCCTGAAGTCCTGGGAAACAGGGTGAGAAAACATGAGAAAGAAGGTCAGAACTTCGCATTTTCCCCTCCTGGCTAGGTCCTGAACCCTCATTCTCAGGCTTCGTCTCCTAGGGTACTTACCTTCCCAAAGCTTCCACTTCACCCAGTATTATTCTAGGTCTTCCTCTACAGCTGAGGAGACTGCTCCCTTCTCTCTCCTTTTAGTCCTTCCCAATTCCAGAAACCATTCCTTACCTAGTGACTCCCCGGTTTCACCCCCACCCCAGCTCCCTACCCTCAGCCTGCCATCTATTCTGGTCTCTGCCTCTGTCACGGCCCTTTCTCCTCCTTCTCTGGCTCATCCAGGTGGAGTTCAGGATGCTGTGGACAAACCAACCACCTGGTAGGATACAAGTCCTCTCAAAGGGCTAGTGGGATGTCACTGAGTGACATTTAGCAGGTTCTCAAAGGCTGGAGGGAAGAGCTCCATTTTGATGCTCTAGGTCCATTTACCAGCTGACTCACCTGACTATTTCCAGTTTCCATGCTGTCCCCTCTGCACTCACCTGGCCCACACCCACTACACTTATATTTTGTTCAGTCTTCATTAGAAGAAAACATGGAGAAGAAGCTAAGTGGTGCCTTCACACCACAGGGTACTCCCCACCAACCCCCACACGCACACTTTCCCTCCCTCAAATAAGAACAAAATGTTAGGAACAAGGCAAAGGTCAGAGTCCTCTCTGGTTATTAGATAACTCAGTCTAGAAAAAGACAAGAACTACCTGCAGAGTCTTGAGAACTACAGGGTAAAGAACATGTTTGACCCCTTTTATCCCTAAGCATATAATTTATAACCTCAGTTCCAAATAATGAGGGGAGATTGACAGTAACACAGACTCCGCCTTTGAAAGACCCATAGTCTGTTCCATGAGACACAGTATTTTTTGGGGGAATGGATGTCAGATATATAGATAAAGCATCTAGGGCAAATTAATGTATATGTGACCCTCATGTTAAGTGTATCCATTGCCTAAAGTTTCAGACAAGACTAAAGAGCTTACTAATGTAATAACTGCGTAAAATTGATACCTTCCAACTGAAGAACTGTCAAATGAGAGGACATCATATACTGGACATATTCTTAGTAACAATGTAATGTGCTCCAGTGTGGGGTACTGGATATTTTCAGCCAGAAGGGGAAAGTGGGAAGTTCAATTCCAGGAAGTGAGAAGTCAAGGGCTCCCCAAGGTTTGAGACAAATCCCTAAGGGCCCGGAAAGGAGGCCACATCAAAGGGAACTCCAGAGGGCTGAAATGTTCTACACAGGCAGAAGGAATACATGTACACAGTGAAAGGGAAAGAGTAGCTTGGAACAACTGGGTTGGCCAGAATCCGGGTTGTAAAAAGTAAACCAGGTATGAGGTTCTAGGAGAACCCCTAAAAACCTGATGTGCCATATGCTATGGGCAAAAGTGGCTCTTCTTCCCCAGCAGTCCAGCAGTCCAGCAGGACAATCTTCACTTCTGAGGTGCCTCAAGAGAAGGTGGTAAGTCTCCCTTGCCCCAGGGTGTTTGTCATCAAGGGTCCCAAGGTCATGTTTCCATTCCCACTGAGAGTTGAAGAAAGGCACTAGAATTTACTAAATACCTATTACCCCATGTAACCCTTACAACATAACATGTGCACAGGCAGACACTTCTGCTAAATGAGTAAACAGAGGATTAGGTATATTAAAAAGAACAGGCCCGGCCCTGGCTGGTAGCACAGTGGATAAGGTGCTGGCTTGCTAAGCCAAAGGTTGCAGGTTCGATTCCCCAGCCAGGGCACATAACCAGGTTGCAAACCAGGTCTCCACTCAGGTCTGTGGCTAGAGGCAGGTGAAACACAACCATACATTGATGTCTCTCTCCCTCTCTGCCTCCCTCCCTTCCCCTCTTTCTAAAAATAATGAAATAAAATCTTAAAAAAAAAAAAAAAAAAGGAACAGGCCCTAGGTCACACAGCTCGTCAGTGGTAGAGTCAGGATATGAGCCAAGATTTCTTCTCCACTCCACCATGCCTTCTACACCCCTGGGAGTTGAGCTCCAACACAAATCACTCTGTTTGGTCTAAAGCTAAGTCATTCCCACCATGGAAGGTAGACTGACTGCTGGTCACCCAAGGGTTAAGCACAAGCTCTTCACCCTGCAGATGCCCAGGGATGTCTCTCAGCTTTGGTCTAGAGAAACCAAGAGCTGCTTCTGCTTTCTCAGTGTGCTTGTGCAGTAACTGAGCTGAGGGGCTAGTCGCATTGTTGTCATTGGACAAAACAGCAGGCTCAGGGATAAGGGCCTCCTATAGGGCTCATGCAAATCGTATGCTACGCAGGGCAGAGGCATAGCAACAATGAATTCTGTTCCAGGACCTGGTTTTGTGGCCACCATCTCAATTTGTCAAGCTGAACCACAAAATACCACCCTCTCCTGGATAAGAAATCCGAAGGAGGAAATCTTGCTTTTCTCCATCTCTGACATGTGCCAGGCTATTTTAATCTTTTTTTTTTTAAATTCTCATCCACGGATATGTTTATTAATTTTTAAAAAGATTTTATTTATTTTTAGAAAGAGGAGAAGGAAGGGAGAAAGAGAGGGAGAGAAACATTAATGTGTGGTTGCCTCTCACATGCTCTAACTAGGGACCTGGCCTGCAACCCAGGCATGTGCCCTGACTGGGAATAGAACCAGTGACTATTTGATCATCTGATTTGCTGGCCAACACTCAATCTACTGAGCCACACCAGCCAGTGCCATTTATTAATTTTAAGAGACAGAGGAAAAGAGAGAGAGAGAGAGAGAAAGGAACATCAATTAGTTGCCTCCTATACTACCCCAACCAGGCATCAAACCTGCAACCTAGGTTATGTGCTCTAACCAAGAATCAAAGCAGCAAACTTTTGGTGTACAGGATGATGCTCCAACCAGCTGAGCCACTGTATCATGGCTATAACAGTCTATTTTAAATTCCCAGAAGGAAATGGGGACTCTCCAAAGCTGAAGCAGGTAACTTCTACTATTGCTATGGTGATAGAAGAAGCCACTAAGAGTCATGTCTCAGAGAATTAAGTCTCTACATTTGAAGAAGGAGAGGGGCATTGTATCCCTCCACTCTTCCTTTCAAAAAGTGGAACTTGGCCCTGACTGGTGGCACAGTGATAAGGTGCCAGCCTGCAAACCCAAAGGTCGCTGGTTCGATTCCCAGCCAGGGCACATGACCAGGTTGTGGGCCAGGTCTCCAGCTAGGTCTCCAGCCAGGTCCGTGGCTGGAGGCAGGTGAAAGGCAACCATTCATTGATGTCTCTTTCCCTCTCTCCCTTCCCTTCTCTCTAAAAAATAATAAATCTTTAAAAAAAAAGAAAGTGGAACTTCTTCTAAAAGGTGGAATCTCAACCTGCTCTTGATTATATAATGTGCAAACTTCCTGCTGAAATATCAAAACCAGTTCTTCTTGTTTTACTCTTTGGAAAATACTCTTTGCAAATACCTGAATGCAAACTTCCTTCAGCCTTGCCTTCTCCCAACTCAATTAGCCCAGCTTCATTATGGCTCTTCCCAGATCCTTATTTGTGTATATAAACTCCAATTCTGAATTTCCCCCATCTTTTAACATGCTTGGGTACAATGGCTGAAGCACTTCCTGTGGAGATCCAACAGAAGGTCCAAGGTGTTCTGAAGTTGTTAGGTGACATGTCAGAGGCAGAATCCACATTACCAAGCCCAGCAGTGGAACGGGACAGATGGCTGGGATCAGTACTCCTTCTCTGCACTTCTATTTTCCTTGTACCAGACAAATCATGCTAGGTGATTCACTAGGTTCTGAGATGAGATGGTTCGGGACAAGGCAGTGTCACTCGGAAGGCAAAGTTATTCAGTGGAAAGAACAGTAGTAGAGAGGAGATACAAATTTGAGCTCCACTCCCATTACTTACTAGTAGGATTGGAGCCAAGTCACTTCATTGAAATTCAGTTTCCTCATCTGTGAAATGGAGATAAGAAAGCTTGCTATAGCTATACAGTCATGCGCCACTTAACAACAGGGATACATTCTGAAAAAATGTGTGATTAGGTGATTTTGTTGTTGTTCAAACATCACCGAGTTCATTTACATAAACCTAAATTGTATAACCTACTACACACCTAGGCTATATGGTATAGCCCACTGCTCCTAGGCTAAAAACGTTTACAGCATTATTACTGAATACTGCAGGCACCAAAACACAAATGATAAATATTTGTGTATCAAAATATAGAAAAGGTACAGTCTAAATATATTATAAAAGAGTTTTTAAAAGATTTTATTATTTTTAGAGAGAGGGGAGGGGAGAAAGGCAGAGAGGGAGAGAGACATCAATGTATGGTTGCCTTTCACCTGCCTCCAGCTGGAGACCTGGCTGGAGACCTGGCTTGCAACCTGGTCAAGTGCTCTGGCTGGGAATTGAATCACCGACCTTTGGGTTTGCAGGCTGCTGCCTTATCCACTGTGCCACCAGCCAGGGCTTATTATAAAAGATTTTAAGCCCTGGCCTAGCCAGGTCCCTAGCTACAGGCAGATGACAGGCAACCATACGTTAATGTTTCTCTTCCTTTCTTCCTCCCTCCCTGCCCTTCTCTCTCTCTCTCTCTCTCTCTCAAAACAAAAAAACAAAAAAACAAAAAAATAAAGCAAAGAATAAAAAATAATGAATAAAGTCTTTAAAAAAAATAAAAAGATTTAAAATGGCACACCTGTAAAGACACTTACCATGAATGAAGCCTGCAGGACTGGAAGTTGCTCTGGGTGAGTCAGTGAATGAGTGGTGAATGTGAGGGTCTAGGGCATTACTGCATACTAACTACTGTAGACTTTATAAACACTGTACACTTAGACTACACTAAATTTAAAAACCATGAGATTAAATCAAGCACAAGAGAAAATGATTCAATCAAGAGACTTAGTAAACATGAGATGGATGAAACTGTTGTTCATATAATATGCATACTGTTTACAGAAAACTTATTTTTTTAAGTAGGAAGAGTACACTCTAAAATAATGGTTAGTCCTGACAGGTGTGGCTCAGTTGATTGGGCGTCATCCCACATAGCAACAAGTCACCAGTTTATTCCCAGTACAGGCACATGCCAGGGCTGTGGGTTTGGTTCCCAGTCAGGCCACCTATAACAGGCAGTCAATCAATGTTTCTCTCTAGTAGCGATGTTTCTCTCCCTCTCTTTCTCCCTCCTTTCCCCTCTATCTATAAAGGAAGAAGGAAAGAAAATGTAATAAAAATATTAAAATACTGTTTGAAAGAATAGTAAATATGTAAACCAGTAAACATAGTTATCATTATCAAGTATTATGTATTGTACATAGTTGCATGTGCTACACTTTTATACAGTGGCAGTGCAAGTTTCCTTACACCAAAATCACCACAAAGACATGAGTAATGTGTTGCACTAGGACATTAAATTATGAAGACTACAACATTATTAGACAATAGAAAATTTTCAGCTCCATTATAGTCTTTTCTTAAAAAATATTTTAGCCTTGGCTGGTGGCACAGTGGATAAGGCACCAGCCTGCACACCCAAAGGTCACTGGTTCAATTCCCAGCCAGGGCAAATAACCAGGTTGCAGGTCAGGTCTCCAGCCAGGTCTGTAGCTGGAGGCAGGTGAAAGGCAACCATACATTGCTGTCTCTCTCCCTCTCTGCCTCTCTTCTAAAAATAATAAATAAAATATTTTAAAAAAGATTTATTATAACAATGACAACAACTATTCTAAAAATGTAGGACCAGTATGACTAGGTTAGGAACCTGAACCCATCCTGACTTGTCACTGGAACATGGCCAATAATGTCTACCTGACTTACTCAGATCTTTTCAGCCAACCACACCCACCAATTAAATCACCTTCTATAACTCCTGGAAAGACACCCATGGAGTTTGATCCCCACTGCTGAGCTAGCAACTACATCTTTGTTTCTTCCTTCTATTCCTCTGCCCTCCCTAGTGCATCTACATCAACGCTCTGCATCCTGCGAGCTATCTACACGAACGCGAGTATCTGTAGGAGCTTGCTCATCTGTGGTAATGAATATGCATTTCCTTAGAGGGGCTCCTTGGTGACACCTCCGACCCCTCCCTCCAGAAAACGCTTCCTTGGATCATGTGAGATTCCCATCAAGCCTTCTCCGGTCTCCAGTAGGTACCCATGTGATCCGGCATCACAGACACCACGTGACAAACCAGGCCACCACCCCCGCCTCCGTTATTCGCTTTTGTCCTGGCTCCCACAGAACTGCAGCCGGGCACTGCAGACTGACACCCGTTACCTCCTTGACAGGTCCAGGTCCTCGGGGATCTTAGTCTTTAGGCACCCCAAATCGACGGTCCCTTACCTTCTCAGATCAGGGCGGGCCCGCCGCGTCTGAGGCGACCTCCCAGCCCCGACGGCTAGGCCACAGCTCCCGCTCTGTCCGCGGAGCCCGGCCACTGCCAGCTTTGAGGTACATCCTCCCTCATCTTGACCTGGCTCCCGGTACTACAGGAACCGGAAATTGGGACACTGTCATTGCCGCCCCGTCAGGGGACGGAGATGACCGACCGGACACTCCACCAATGGAGTTCCGAGTCCGGGCGAGGGGGCGGGGCCTCGCGGCCATCTTGCGTGTGGTCAGAAGCCCCGCTGTGCTAGCTTCAGCGTGCCCTCAGCCTAGGCGCACGCGTAGTTTTTAATTTGCGAAATTAGGTAACCAGGCGCTTCGTGAAGATCCAGGTCTGAACATGTCGCTTGGTGTTTGTGGAATCCTTAAATTAAAATTGATTTTATAATTTTTGTGTAACTTTTTTCAGCTATGGTATCAAAACAATAGAGGCCAATGTGCAGCGGGAAAGACTAAGGGTAGACAACCAATTTTGAAGCTTGGACACTCAAAACATTGCAGAAATAGGGGACATCCTGGAGGTGGAGTAAATGACATTAAGGATCTATTCAACTCTGAAACTATTTGCCTATGCATGGCTTTAAGCAAGAGGAATGGCTTTTTAAATGAGGGACTGGGAGGCCTGGAATGGAGAGCCAATTAGCTTAAAAATATATATATATGTAGGTATTTCTATAACTCAACAACAAGAAGACAAACAGCTCAGTTTTTAAAATGGGCATCCCTGACTGGTGTGGCTCAGTGGATTGGACTCATTCTGGAAACCGAAAGGTCATCGTTTTGATTCCCGTTCAGGGCATATGCCATGGTTACTGCAGGAGGGTCCCCCATTGGGGGTTGGGGGCTTGCAAGAGGCAGCTGGAAGGATGTCTTGCAGGGATGTTTCCTCTCTCCCATCCTTCCCCTCTCTCTAAAAATAAATAAAATATTTTTTAAATAAGCAAAGGATGTGAATAGGTATTTCTCCATAGAAAATACACAAATGGCCAACAAGCACATGAAGAGGTGGTCAATATCATTAGTCATTAGGGAAATAGAAATCAAAACCATGATGAGATCCCACTTCACATCCATTAGGATGGCTATAATGAAAACAAACGAAAACCCAGAAAACAACATGTTAGCAAGGATATGGAGAAATTGGAACCTTCAGACATTACTGGTTGGAATGTAAAATGGGGCACCTGTTGTGGAAAACAGTTCAGTGTTTTCTCAATAAGTTAAACAAAATTACCATATGACCTTGAATATATTACCCCCCAACATTGAAAACAAATGTTCAAACAAACAAACTAAACTAAACTAAACTTGTACAGGAATGTTTATAGCAGCACTATTCACAGTAGCAAAAAAGTAGAAACAAACTGTTGTATTTTCATACAATGGAATGTTATTCAGTGATCAAAAGTAATGAAGTACCAATACATACTACAATGTGAATAAATCTTGAAACCATTGTTAAGTGAAATAATCCAGACACGGAAGTTACATATTGTATAATTCCATTTATATGAAATATGCAGAATAGACAAATCTGTAGAGACATAAAGAAAGTTGGTGGTTGCCAGAGGCTGGGGGAAGAAAGAATGAGAATTGACTGCTCAATTAGTACAGAGTTTCATTTTGGGGTGATAAAAACATTCTGGAAGTAGAGAATGGTGATGATTGCACAACATTATGAATGATTAAATGTCACTAATAAGTTTTATAGTATATATATTTTACTACAATAAAAATTTGATACATTTAGGATAGATCCCCCCAAACTCTAGATTTGTGTTGACAGCTGTTTCAAAATATCTAATGGAGATTTCAAAATTAGCGTGATAGTTTTATGTCAATTTGGCTAGGCTATAGTACCTACCTATTCACTCAAACAGTAATACTGTTGCTATGATGTATTTTGTAGGTATGGTTAGCATCTACAATCAGTTGACTTTAAAGAGAGTACCTTGATAATTCAGGTGGGCCTCATCTCATCAATTGAAAGATCTTTGTGGTAAAACTGATTTTTCTCTGAGGAGGAAATTCTACATTAAGACTTCAGCATGAAAACTACGTCCTGGAAGAGGCTGAGGAAAACTGTTCCTGCTACCAATACTCAACCAGGCTAGACCAGATGCAGTGGCATCACCAATAGCCTCACCAGAAGACTCCAGAGACATAGGCCTTGAGGCAAGTCCAGATACCTGTTCAGGTGGGAAATTGGCCCACCGACAAAAGGCCATCTCCACAATTCACCTAGCTTTCAATATCTACTGTGCTCCAGGGGAAAAGCTCTCCTTAGCTGCATCCCAGGTACCTCCCCAAACCCCTAGATGAATTCCTACGTCTTGTTCTGTGGAAACAGTCAGCCCCATCTGACTCAAGAGTCCAGGGGCACCCTGCAGAGGGACTATGGCCCCAGCTTTCTCCTGTCAGCTCACTCTGCCCACAGGATGCTCCTGAAGCAAGGAGAGCCCTCTGAAGATGGTGCCCAGAAGAACAGTGTTGGGCCTGGCTATGGGAGGAGGGAGCTGGCACACCAGGCTCAAGTGTCCGGGGACTACAATTCCCAGAGCTCACTGCCTCTTTGGCAGGGTCTGCAAAATGCCAGGCAGAACACCACAACTTTCATGGAGTTTATATTCTTGGAGGGGGCGGGGGGTGGGAATGGGAAGAAAGTTAAACAACTAAATAAATAACAATGATTTTGAACAGTGACAAAAGTTGTGTAGGCACAGAGACAGGGTGCTGGGAGAGAAGTATGATCTTGCATGTGTTTGGTAATATTGCAATTCATATTACTTAAAAGAGTAATTCTTTAAACAAATGAATTAATATAGGCATCTTGAAATAATGAAAAGATAATTGTGTATTAATATGATTTGAGAGACTGACAGTTAGAAAGCAGTAATTAAATGGTGAATTGTCTGTATGTGATAGGGGAAAAAAGAGTACACATTGGTGGTTATAGAATAGACATAGGGGTGTTAAGAAGAATAAAGGAAATGGAGAAGCCAAAGAATTTATATGCATGACACATGGACATGAACTAAGGGGGGCATAGCTGGAGGAAATAGGAGTACTAGGTGGAGGGGGGGAAAGGGGAGAAAAATGGGACAGCAAAATAAATAAAATATATTTTAAAAAAGAAGAAGAACGTGTTCAGAGAATGATGAGAAATCTGATGTGACTGGAGTATAAATAAAAATGAATATTATTTTAAAAAAAAAGATTGAGAGAGCCAGCACTGTGAGCCCGCCTCACAGAGCCACTGGGCTGGCATCTTATCCCAGAGTGGGGTCAGGATGCCCCAGCATGACAGGCAGGGGCAGCACATTGTCTGCTGTCATCTTGGCTCACACACAAGTGTGTAGGTCACTGAAGGGCATGAGACACAGAACAGAGAAGTTCAAGAACCTAGGTGGGACCTGACAACCTGAGAGTCAATAAAGGGAACAGGTTGCCTGCCCGGTTGTTATGCTCAGTGGATTGAGTGCCTGCCTGCAAATTGAACGGTTGTTGGTTCAATTCCCAGTCAGGGCGCATCCCTAGGTTGCAGGCCAAGTCTCCATTTGGGGGCTTTTGAGAGCCAACCCCATCCAATTGATGTTTCTTTGAGTCTCATTGATGTTTCTCTCCCTTCCTTCTCTTTTCTCTTAAAATAAATGAATAACATCTTTTTAAAAATTATTTTAAATTTTATTTTATTTTTAAAAGATTTTATTTATTATTTTCAGAGAGAGGGGAAGGGAGAGAAGCAGAGAGGAAGAGAGACATCAATGTATGGTTGTCTTTCACCTGCCTCTGGCTGGGGACCTGGCTGGAGACTCTGCTTGCAACCTGGTTATGTGCCCTGGCTGGGAATCGAACCAGCAACATTTGGGTTTGCAGGCTGGTGCCTTATCCACTGAGCCACCAGCCGGGCTGAATAACATCTTTTTATAAAAAATAATAAAAGAAATAGACTTCTCAAGATGAGGAGGAAGTGTGCAAAAAAGAAATGGAGTCTCCTATTTGAACAAAAAAATAAGAGATGTTATTTATTGAGCACCTACTGCATACGAGGCCCAGGCTGTTCCCTAGAGATACACAAGAATAGCAGGTGGGGTGAGTTCGTGCTTCATAGGACAGTCATATTCTCCCGCAGGAAATGTGGTCACTGGTGTGAGTGAGGATATGTGTAGGTCTAAGAGATCCACAGTGCTGCATGAAACACTAAATCAACCCATATGAGGAAGCATTGCAAGGCTTTCAGGTTAAAATTGCTGAGTGTTCATTTAAAAAATAAAAACAAAAACAAAAAACACTGACTGGTGTGGCTCAGTTGGACACAATCCCGCAAAGTGAAAGTTCTCTAGTTCAACTTCAGGCCAAGATAGAGGCATAAGTAGACACGCTGAGTCTCTGTTACAACTAGAGGAAATTTACACCTATCTCAAAACTAAATAAAAACAATGCAGAAATTTCGGAAAATCAAACTACATGGAAGTGCAACAAATGAAGAAGAAATACTCAGTCAGACGGGTAGAAGGGGTGGAGCCAGGGAGGAACAAGGCAGCAGCAGTGCCAGTGCTGAGGTCCCAGCGAAAAACACAGTCATGCATTTAAACCTGGGCCAGACTGGGCAGCCCAAGGTTCCAGCGCTGGGAAAAATAGAGCCATGTTGCTTTTGACTGTGAAAACCAGGGGGGTTGGGCCAGTGGAAGAAACAACCGGTTTCAACAGGCAAGCAGCATTGTTTCCTCTGAGATATCTCCTTAACATACAGCGTGAAACAGTTTGCGCAACACTGATGAATTCCTAAGACTCCACCCCTTACAACATAGTAAGTGTGACAGAACTACCTAAGACAAGAGGCAAACACAGAAAGCTGTAGAGCTGAGGAGACAGAGAAGTATGGCCCAAAAGAGGGAGCAGGTCAAGGGGCCAGTGGGGGGAAGTGAGTGACGAAAAGATAGCCCACCTGACAGATTCAGAATTCAAAACACTGGTGATTAAGATGTTTACAGACTTGACAGATATGCTTAAATACAGCAAATATAGAAAGGAAGAAGTGAAAGCTAGACTATGTAAAATAAACAAAAATCCACATGAAACCAAGGGTGAAGGGAAGGAAACTGGGGTTAAAATCAATGGTTTAGAACATAAGGAAGAAATAAATAATCAACCAGTACAGAAAGAGGAAGCAAGACTTGAAAAAAATGAGAAGAGGCTTAGGAACCTCTGGGGCAACTTTAAACGTGCCAATAACCAAAGCATAGGGGTGCCAGAAGGAGGGAAGGAAGAGCAAGAAATTGAAAACTTATGTGAAAAAATAATGAAGGAAAACTTCCCTTCGATTAAAGATAAAGAAAGAATCTTAAAAGCAGCAAGAGAAAAAAGGAGAGCTACTTACAAAGGAGTTCCTATACTACTATCAGCTGATTTCTCAAAAGAAACTTTGCAGGCAAGGAGGGCCTGGTAAGAAGTATTCAAAGGGATGAAAAGCAGGGACCTGCAACCAAGATTACTTTACCCAGCAAAGCTATCATTCAAAATGAAAAAGCAGATAAAGTGTTTCCCAGACCAGGTAAAGCTAAAGAAGTTCATCATCACCATGCCATTTTTAATAGGAAATGTTAAAGGAACTTAAGAAAAAGAGGATCTCTCTGGTTTGATTCCCAGTCAGGGCACATAACCAGGTTGCAAGCCAGGTCTCCAGCCAGGTCTGTAGCTGGAGGCGGGTGAAAGGCAACCATACATTGATGTCTCTCTTCCTCTCTGCTTCCCTCCCTTATCCTCTCTAAAAATAATAAATAGACCAAAAAAATTAAAATACATAAAAAATAAACTCTTTTTTAACCCCTTAAAATTGAATAAATAAAATTTAAAAACTGTTAAATTATTTTTTAAAAATCAATAAATGTATCCTCAGGTGAGGATTTAAAAAAACAAAGAGTGCCCACTTAACACGATAACTTTAATGAAGGCCTTTAAAGAAAAATTTTTGTGATCTAAGAGAAAATAAAGACTATCTATAGTCTTTATATATAATATAATTCAGTTTGGGCACACTTGAATATATAAAGAAGACTTTCAAGAAGGTAATTCTTAAACCAAAGATGTAAAAATCTAATGGTGGCATCTTGGGCATTTGTGGAGAGGTCTTTTAGAGTAGGACTCTAAAGGGACCTAAAGCAGCAGCTCTACCCACTTTGTGATGTGGACCCCTTTGGCATTGTGGTGATGCCCATGGGACCCTTCTCAGATCGTTTTTTAAATCTACAAAGTAAAATGTGTGCAATTAGAAAGGAAATTAATTGGTGCTGGCCTATGAACCCAAAGGTCGTTGGTTCGATTTCCCAGCCAGGGCACATAACCAGGTTGCAAGCCAGGTCCCCAGCCAGGTCTGTAGCTGGAGGTAGGTGAGGGGCAACCATACACTGATGTTTCTCTCCATTTCTTCCTCCCTCCCTAAAAATAATGAATAAAATCTTTTTCTTAAAAAAAAAAAGGAAATTGTATATATAATTTCAAAAATAATTTCAAAAATTTTTATTTTTCTATTACAGTTGCCATACAATATTATACTAGTTTCAGGTATACAACATAGTGACTAGACATTTATATCATTTTCAAAGTGACCCCATTAAGTCTAGGCCTACCTGAGACCATACATAGTTATTACAACATTACTGACTATATTCCCTATGTAGTATTTTACATCCCCATGACTGTTTTTATAACTGACAATTTGTATATCTTAATCTAGTCCCTGTTTTCACCCATCCCCTCCATATCCCTTCTATCTGGCAACAATCAAAATATTCTCTGCATCAATGAGTTTGTTTCTCTTTTGTTTGTTCATTTAGTTTGCTTATTTTTTAGATTGCATGCATAAGTGAAATCATATAGTATTTGTCTTTGTCTGACTTATTTCATTCAGCATAATACCCTAGGTCCATCCATGTTATCACAAATGCCAAGACTATATTTTTTTTGTGGCTGAGTAATATTCTATTGCATACAATGTTGCTCAGTTGTGAGTACACAAAACACAGTTTATTCTTATATTATTATTTATTGTATTATTTACTTGTATGACAACTGTAAACCTACTTTTGCTTATTCCTGTATATACCATTTCTTTATCCATTCATACATTGATGGGCACTTAGGTTGCTTCTACATCTTAGCTATTGTAAATAATGTTGCAGTGAACATATGAATGTGTATGCCTTTTTGAATAAGTGCTTTGGGTTTTTTCAAATAAATACCCAGAAGTGGGGGGGGGGGGCATTCTCCTGTTCAATCCCCAGTTGAGGCACATGCCTAGGTTGCTGGTTCATTACTAGGTCAGGGTGCGTACAGAAGGCAACTGATGGATGTTTCCTTCTCCCATTGAAGTCGATGTTTCTCTCTCTCTCTTTCTCCCTCCCTTCCTCCCTCAAAAAAGACTTCAGCATTAGTTCCTACCCCCAGAATTTCAAGACTACACACCTGCCCTACAGATTTCAGATGTGCCAGCCTCTGCAATGGCATAACCTGTTCCTTGAAGGCTATATTTTGGAGAGCCCTGACTTCTACTGAGCATGTCAAGAATAGAACTGTTCTTCCCCCAAATGTGGACTACCTGCTGTCTTCCTCATCTTAGTAAACTGGTAACTATTCTTCCATTTGCCTGGACCAAAACTCTGGAAGCCATCCTTGAATGTTCTCTTTTTCTCACACATACCAGGCAATCCATCATCAAATACCATTAACCTTATCTTTTTTTTAAAGATTTTTATTAATTATTCTTAAAGAGAAGGGCAGGGAGGGAGGAAGAAAGGGAGAGAAACATCAATGTATGGTTGCCTTTCACCTGCCTTTAGCTATGGACCTGGCTGGAGACCTGCCTTGCAACCTGGTTATGTGCCCTGACTGCAACCTTGGGTTCACAGGCCAGCACCTATCCACTGAGCCACCAGCCAGGGCCATTAGTCTTATCTTAAAAATATGTCCAGCCCTGGCTGATGGCACAGTGAATAAGGTGCCGACCTGCGAACCCAAAGGTCGCTGGTTCGATCCCCAGCCAGGGCACAATAACCAGGTTGCAAGGCAGGTCTCCAGCCAGGTTCATAGCTGGAGGCAGGTGAAAGACAACCATACATTGATGCTTCTCTCCCTCTCTGCCTCTCTTCCTTCCCCATTCTCTGAAAAATAATAAATAAAATATTTTTAAAAAATGTCCAGCCCTTACCAGTGTGGCTATGTTGGTTGGGTGTCATCCCATAAAGCAAAAGATCACGGGTTTGATTCCCTGTCTGGGCACTTGCCTGGGCTGTGATTTAGGGCCCCAGTTGGAACATGTGCAGGAGGCAACCAACTGATGTTTCTCTCCCTCTCTTTCTCCTTCCATTCACCTCTCTCTAAAAATAAATAAAATCTGTCCTGGCTGGTGTGGCTCAGTGGATTGAGTGCCAGCCTATGAACCAAAAGGTCACCAGTTTCCTTCCTAATCAGGGCACATGCCTGGGTTGTGCTCTCATTCCCTTTTCCTTCCCTTCTATCTAAAAATAAATAAATAAAACTCTTTCTAAAATACGTGTTCAGAGTTTGACCACTTCCTACCACCTCCATATGCCACCCTGGTCTGGGCCACCATGATCCCTCACCTGGGTTATTGCAGTAGCTTCTTCACTGGGTTCTTTGCTTCACCCTGGCTTCTGCTGCATTCCAGTCACAATAAAGCAACCAGGGTGATACTTTTCAACTGTTAGTCAGATCATACCGCTCCTCTGTTTAAAATCCTCCAATGGCTGGCTCTCTGTTCATGTAGCGTAAAAGCCCAAGTTTTTATAATGGCCTATAACCGACCCCACACGCTCTCATTGTCTTCCTCACTTCACCTACTGCTCTCACTCCTGTCTCAGGGCCTCTGCACTGGCAGCTGTTTATTTCTGGAGGCTCTTCCTGAAGGCAGGCATAGAACTCATACTTTCATTTATTTTATTGTTTCACTGTTCAATTCATTGTTCCACTTAGACTTATCAGTGAGACCTATTCTAAATCCCCTGTTTAAAACTATAGACAATCCTCCCACTCTCACCTTTCTTCTCTAACTCATTATTTTTCATTTTAATTTATTTTATTTTATTTGTATTTTTTAAAATTTTATTGTTGCTATATTACATCCATCCCCTGTTTGCTCCCATCTGTCCCCCTCCCCACCCACCCATTCCCCCCAAAGTCAATCCCACCTGTTGTCCATGTCCATGGTTCCTTTATACTAGGCTCTTATCTAAGCTGCTCCCCTTCTTTGCCTCTGCTTCCCCCCTCCCTCAATCTTTTTCTCTCCATAGTGCATCACCTTCTAATGTACCCTACTTACTTTATTTATTCCAATATATACTCTGTATGCCACAGTAGAATGTATGCTCCATGTCATCAAGAATTATCTTTTTTTGGTCATTGATGTGCCCTCAGCACCTAACAGTGCCTGTCACGTAGTAGATGCTCAGTTAATTTTTGTTGAATAACTGAATGGATTTCAGCATTGATAGAGTGTTTATCATATGCCAGGCACTGGAAAACACAATGAAGCAGCAATATTGTATAACAAGTGTTAACTGAGGTGTGCATAGGGCATCAACCCTGATTGGGAGGTTAGAGAAGAATCCACAGAAGGTGGAAGAAATAGCAATCCCGAAGGAACCTTGTTGTCAGTTCCTTTAGGCAGGACGGCTGTTCATCTCTGTGTAACCAAGGCCTGGAGTTATGCTAGGCACTCAGTCAAGGTTTCTGGGACATTGTATACAGGGGCTCAGAAACTGCAAATACTGCCAAAGTATGTGTAGAGGAGCTGGAGGCAAGGCATGCTATCCCAAGGGGTTTTACTTTTTTATTCTGAATTTAATGAAAAGACATTTGGAGTTTCAGGCAAACATTTTTCTTAGTAAGCTCCCCTTGCTTCTGACCAGGGAATGGTACAGGAATGGGAGCAGGAAGAGGTGGGGTTTGGCTATGGTTGCCTCAGAAAGGTGGCCTGGGCCTGATGGGACAGGAGAGGTGCTCGGAAATGTCGGGGAGAGGGAGGAGGAGCAGGAGATGGGACTGGTGGCCCACGGAATGTGAAGGGGGCGAGCGAGGAAGTGTGGGATGATCCCAAACTGCTTTATTGCAGTGTGATTAACTGGCATGGGGAGCAAGGGAGGAGGGGCAGGTTTGGAGGGATGATAAACTCAGTTTGGGATGTGTTGCGTTAGACACGCCTATGGCGTATTCAGGTGGAGAAAACCGGTAGCTAAAGGGGGAAGCAAGACACCTGACCTAGCAAGACACTGCTCCACCATACCTCTTCACCACCCCACCCACCTCTCTCCTGCCACCCTCTCCTGCTGCAGGATTGTTGGCCCTGTGTTGGCAGGAAGCAGGTCTTCCTTATTCAGGTGTCTCCCAAGTTGTCTAGGCCAGATTCTGACCCACAGCTGGTACTGAGTGTGTATTTGCTGAATGAGTGAGTGAGTGAATGAATGAATGAATGAATGGGTATTTTTGATGAATAGGTGAAAGTGGAAGCAACAAGCATTAAAAACATGGCCCAAGGGGACTTTTAAAAGGAGACGGAGAAAAGGAGTCCTTGGATCTTTAAAAAATATCAGACTGGTGTGGCTCAGTTGGTTGAGCGTCATTCCGCAAAGCACAAAGCGAAGGGTTGCTGGCTCAATTCCTGGTCAGGGCACATGCCTGGGTTGCAGTTTGATTCCCAGTCAGTCTGAGAGGAGGCAACCGTTTGATGTTTCTCTCCTTCTCTTTCTCCCTTTCTTCCCCTCTCTCTAAAAATAAATAAGTCAAATATTTTTTTAAAAGAGAAGCCCTTGAGAGAAATGAGAAGCAGCAGCCAGCAAGGTAGGAAGGTAGCAAGAGCACTGCAACCAGAGGCCAAAGGAAAAGCGTGAGCGGAAAGAACTGTCACCAATTTTAAAACCTGCAGAGAGGCCACATGAGACTGCCCCAGGCTTTACTCTCATGGAAGGTAAGCACTTCTGAAGGTCTCCTTTCACTGTAGCACGGTGCCTCCCACTAAAGGCTGTGGGGACAGGTTGTTATGCCTACTGTCCCCAGGTGGCTAACAGTCCAACAGGGGTTCTTTCTTTACATGCTCCATCTGTTCTGTGTCTTACATTCATACGGTTGGTTCTAAGTACCTCATGAGGGACACAGACAGTGAGTGTTGGGGAAATGAAATGTTAGGGAAGCGTAATCAGCCAGGACTGGGGCAGACTGGGAAGATAACAGGAGGAGACAGTCTCTTAATCATATCTGAGAGAGAACTGAGGAAAATGTATATTCCAGAGCAATGCTGGGGGAAGGCAGACAAGGGGAGGAGCTGTGCATTGGGCAGCGAGGGATCCATAATGATTCAGTCAGAGTTTCCTTCCCTGGCCTGCGAGGCTCACTAGGTTGGGCATTACCCTGCAAACCAAAAGGTCACCAGTTCACTTACGGGTCAGGGCATATGCCTGGGCTGCGGGGTCTGCATTCTGTCCCCATTGGGGACCTTGCAGAAGGTAGAAGGCAACCAACTGATGTTTCTCCTTTACATCAGCATTTCTGTCCCTTTCTCTCTTCCCCTCTCTCTAAAATTTTTAATGTAAATCTTTTTTTTTCAAGAAAGAGGTTCGTGTGCATGCCTTCCTTCCAAGAGATGAAGAAATCAAGGTACAGACTGAGAAGGCTGTCTGAGTCGATAGCAGGTGAAGGCCGCAGGAGCCCAATCCTGACCCAGTGCCCTTTCCATTGCGCCAGGCTGTCCCACTGCCCGTGGCTTCGAGGTCATCAAGAGAGCCACTGAAGAGGAAGTCTGGAAAGGGCACTTGGAAAGTGAAGGCCAGCCCTCAAGGTAAAAGCTAGTCAGAGAGAAAGAAAGAACTAGAGAAGCCGGGTAACTCCTGTAAAGGAGCCACAGCAGATTGGGTCTGGGAGAGCGCTCTGCACACCCATGTTCACTGCAGCGTATTCAAAACAGCAAAGACATGAAAACAACCCAAATGCCCCTCAGCAAATGAATAGATTTTTAAAACTGTGGTGCGTACATACAATGGAATGTTGTTCAGTCTCAAAAGGAAACAAAATCCAATCACATGCTACAATGGGGATAAACCTTGAGGACATTATGGTAAGTGAAGCAAGCCAGTCACAGAATGGCAAATACTATATGATTCCACTTACATGCACTACCTCAACTATTCAAATCAGAGACAGAGAGTAGAGTGTTGATTGTTAGGGGCTAGAAGAGGAATAAGGAGTTGTTGTTCAATGGGTATAGACTCTCAGTTCTGTAAGATGAAAATGTTCTGGAGACTCATTACACACACAGTGTGAATATAGTTAACACTTCTGAACTGTGCACTTAAAGTGATTAAGAGGATAAATTTTGTAGTATGTGCTTTTAATTGCAATTAAAAATTGAAAAAATGAAAACGAAAAAAGAAAACATCATACCAGAAGAGAGTTGTGAGATTAGAGTGGCCAAGGAAGGAAGACAACATAGAAGTCAAAGTCAGTTGGGGGTTTATGAGTAGTTGTAGTCATTTGACATTTGAGTAGAGAGGCGGGGAAAGACCAGATCACAGGGGATCAAAGAGGTGAGCGTGACTTTGAGGGAGCGGCTAGGCACCCAGCCCAGACCCTCTCTGGTGGGTGGTAACAGGAAGGAGAGAGCAAGTAGGGGGAGGGCATAGATGCCAAGATTGGAGTTGGGGAAGGTTATTGTTTTGGATTTTTCCTACAGAGCACAACTAGCACACCTGAGGGTGGCAGAGGGGAGATTAAGCTGAGGGAGTGGTACAGTGCAGGGACAACATTGGAGGTCTCTGCAGAGAGAAGGGGCAAAGTCACAGGGTAGCCTTGTTGGGAGACGGACATATGCCTTTGTGAAGGGAGGTAAGGAGGAAGGTGGTGCGGGGGCATGGACAGGGCACCGATTGTCAAACATTGGACAGGTGTGGCCAGGATCGGGGCTGTTGCCTCTATAAATTCAACCCTCCAAGAGTTGAAACCAGCTGCATCAGTGGGGCAGGAGGGCTGAGTTGGAACCACAAGAAATGGGGGAGAGCCAGGGACAGCAACTACAGGGCTGCAGCAGGGCCACCTGCCAGATTATCGCCCATAGATGGATAAACTGTTGCCTGACACAAGCTGAAGTGCATCAACAGAGTATTGGCCTGAAAGGCAAGGTCTGAGACCCTCCTGCAATTGCTGGAGCGCAGGAGAGGGCTGTCAGGCTGGCTCTGGGTAGAGCTAGCAGGGCAGAAGAGTTCTACAGGACAATCACCTCACACACTTGGCCCTCCCACAGATGTCCATGCCTGCTCCTTACATCTTGCAGTCCTCTGCTGGAGAGTTCTGCTCTGACAAAAACAGCACTGGTCGTAGCCTTTGTCTTTTTAATAAAAAATAAACCATCTGAGACAAGCAGTTTTCTGAATCCCAAAGCAAAGGAAAAGGGAGAGAACAGAGGTCAAAGGTTCACTCAGGGTAACCCCTGCCATTCCAGTCAAGCCAGGAGGGATCACAACTTCCACCAACTGAAGCAAGAACAAAGGTGGTCAGACATCAGGAAAGACTTTCCAGAGCCAGTGGTGCGCAGTTGATAAGGGCAGCAGGAAAGGGCAGCTCCCTGCAGAGCCCTGAAGACCCCTGGGAGATGGGAGAGTTGGTGTCCAAGGTGGTAGCTGCTCTCAGAGTGGAGTCCCCCGGAGCCACGTGGTCTTATGGTTGTTTATTACCCTAGGATCCTGGCATAGTTAGACTTTCAGGGTCTCCTGGAGCAGTATGTTTCTGGAAGGTCCTGGAAGGCCAGAACTGAAGGATCCTCTCTAGGTCCAATCATAGCTTTGGTCCAGGTCTGGGGCAGCTCCCGTTTGAGAGCCCATGTGCTCGGTAGAAGGCAGGTCGGCCAAGTGCTATTGGTGGCACAGAGTAGCAGAGGAGCTACTCCCACTACTCCCATGGGAGGCAGGAGATCTTTTGTGCTGCTCCCACCCTGCTCAGGTCTGCACTGCTCCAGGCTTCCCGGTCAACATGGCCACATGCCATGTCCTTCCCACAGCCTCAGTGAGTGCCCAGAGTTTAAGCCACCTGGGGGCCCAGGTGGTTGTTCTCAGTGTCCACATCACTGGCAGAGGTCCTGGGTTCCTTGGGAAAGTGGAGGCACTGCTCCCTGCTCAGTGGGTCCTTCTCTCCGGGGGGCTTGGCCCCACAGCCCTGGACCTTGCTGCGGGCTCGGAGTGCCCCCAGTGGGGAGGCAAGGAGGAAGATGAGGGCTCCTAACAGCACTAAGGCAAGCAGCACAGTGACGGTGAGGAAGTGGGGCCAGTAGGACCACTGGGCATCCATGGCAGCCCCTCCACCAACCCTGGTCAGCGAGGCCTCCACGCGCTCTCGGGGAATGCCTGCCAGTTCAGGGTCCAGAGCCAGGGGCTGGTCCTGGTTGTCCACCCAGTATGAGACCACAGGGTATGTGAAGCCATTCTCAGTGGCCCAGCACTGGTAGAGACCCCACACCCCATCGCGCAGTAGCAGCAAGAGGGAGCCGTTGTAGACCATGGAAGAGGCTGCTGGGACTGCTGCTGTCCCATGACTCCAGCGGTAAGAGGCCAGAGCTGAGAGGTGGGGGCAGGGGAGCTCCAGGACAGAGTTGGGGACAGCCGGGACTTCTTTAACTGTAGGTAAAGAAAAAGGGGCAAAAGGTTAAAGGATGTGGTGGGGAAAGAAGGCAGGAGAGTGTTTCTACCCTATATTTAGACTCCCGATGATCATCTCCAATTTCCATTTAAACTCTCGAACTCAGCTCTGACCCCTTCTCTAGCTTCAGTTTGGACCCCAAACTAACTTCCAGCCCATCTGACTCCAACTCTGACACTGAAACCAACTTTACTCTCAATCCTGAATCCCACTTAGAACTCCTAGCCCCTCTCCCGACAGCCAGAACCCACACCCATCCCAACTCTGAGTGTTCGGGTCTCAAGCCAGGCAGGTGCTTGGGGAAAAAACTGAGGCAAGAATGCCTACTCCTGCCCAGAAGTGCCCCTGAGCCTTTGCACCTCCCCTGGCCTCACACTTACTGATTTGGGGGCGGCTCTGAGGCGGGAGGCTCCTGGCAATGGGGCCACTGGCACACGCCCACTGCGGGTTCCCTCTCTCCAGGTCCTGCCGCCAGGACTTCCTGTGAAGGCAAGGAAATAACATCACCCCTGCAGACAACAGTGGGAGGAGCAGGGGGGACGCAGTGGGAGAAGGTGGGCAGGGGGACACAAGGTAGAACAGAGAGGAGGAGAGACCCAGGCGTCTGGGCAGCTTCTAAAGTGCTGGGGGAAACCCCATCGCTGGAGGAGCTCAGCACAGGAGTGGGCGTGTTGGAAGAAATGTTACAGTAGCCCCTAGAGAGAGGAAAAGCAGGAGCACAAGCCAAGAAGAAAGGGTCCCGACGCCCATCCAGGACTGGCACTCACGGGATGGAGGCCGGCAGGAGGCGGCAGGCTCCAGACTCAGGGTCCCAGGCACAGTGGGGGTCCCTGGCAAGGACACAGTCCACACAGTTCTCATAGACACTACAATTGGCTCGGGGAATCCTCAAGATACCTCTTGAGAAGCCTGCAAACAGCACACCCTGTAAAAGAGATGGAGAGTGTCAGGATTCTCCTGCCACCCCCAGCAAGGACCCAGCAGCCTAGGCCCACTCTTCTCACCTGGATGGGGGCCAGTTGCAGGTTTCGCACAGGCTCAGGGTCAGGGAACAGCTGGATCTCCTCTACCAGGTAAGCTTTGCTCTCCCCACTCACCACAGCCTTGTGCAGGAACCCTGTGGCTGTGGGGAGACAGAGAGAGCTGAAATGGCCTCGCTACTTCCACAGACCCCTTCTTTCTCGCTCCCTGACTCCAAAGGACCTCCCAGCTGTCAGAAACTTCTTTCTGATTGACTTGGGGCGGGGGGGAGACAGAGGGGAGCAAAAAGGGGATGGATGTAATACAACAACAATAAAATTAAATTTAAGAAAAAAAGGCAAAAAAAGAAAGTTCTTTATTTCTTTCTTTTAGTAAAATTTTTACTTATTATTTTCAGAGAGAGGGAAAAGGAGAGAGGCAAAGTGGGAGAGAAACATCAGTGTATGGTTGCCTTCCACCTGCCTCCAGCTATAGACCTGGCTGGAGACCTGGCTTGCAACCTGGTTATGTTGCCCTGGCTGGGAGTTGAACCAGTGACCTTTGGGTTCACAGGCTGGTGCTTTATCCACTGAGCCACCAGCCAGGGCTAGAAAGTTCTTTCTGAAACACCACATGCACTGGACATAGATTTGTCAGACCACTTCCCTCTGCGCCAGGAAGCTCTTATAAATAGCTTGAAATCGCTGGCCCTCTGTCCTTCCTCTGCACCATCTGATAAAACTCTGTCCCTGAAGGCACCCTATGTCCACATTTTCTGGGGCTGTAGGACAGCAGACAGCTGAGTGCTCCAGGGGAAAATCACATCACCAGCCTCCCAAACCTCCATCAAGTGTTTCTACACAAAGACACTTCAGTGAGTTCTACTCTAACCACCCTTTCAACAATTTCACCCTGGTTGATGTGGCTCAGTGGATTGAGCACTGGCCTGCAAACCAAAAGTTGCTGGTTTGAGTCCTGGTCAGGGTGCATGCCTGTGCTGCAGGCCAGGTCTCTGGGTTGTGGGTGGATCCCCCCAGCTGGGGGCCTGTAAGAGACAGCCAATCGATGTATCCCTCCCACTCTTTCTCCTTCTCTTACCCTCGTTCTAAAAATAAATAAATAAAATCTTAACGAAAATTTTTTTCAACCACCCTAACTGCCATTGCTGATACCCCCTCACGTCCTACTAATTCTCTCATCTCCTAACATCTGACATCGTTGACTTGCTATGTTTATTGTCTGTCTCCCTGTACTCCCAAGGATGAGCTTTCTGTCTACTTTGTTCTCTACTATAGTCCCCATAAATGCACAGCTGACAGGAAGTCTAGTAACAGGTCCTGAAAGAATGAATGAACCTGGTCGGTTTCTTCCACTAAAGCTCGAAGTCATTCATCCCATCAGGCCCTCCATATATATGCTTGGCAATCTTCCACATCCCCCTGTGACTCTCCCTTCCACGATGACTATTTGAATCTGCCCCTCTTCCCTCAAACCTCCCACCTTTTCCACCCTTTATTCCCAACTCACAATGTGTGTCCTTCTACTTCACAGAGGATACAAAAGCCATCTCGTAAGAGCTCCCTCTGCTTCCTGCCCAACCCCCCAGCCTTACCCCTCTTCTACTCCTGACTCCCACCCCTCCATTTCTCCATCTGTGTCCTGGACTCTGGCTTCTTGCTCCCTCTGCAAATTCACCTGCCAATTATCCCGTCACCTGCCCATCTCTCACCATCTCCCTCTCTATGGGATCCTGACAATGTTTCCCATGTGCAAAAAGAGAATGCTAGCGCCGGCTTGCGAACCCAAGGGTCGCAAGTTCGATTCCCCAGCCAGGGCACATAACCAGGTTGCAAACCAGCTCTTCAAGTCAGGTCTGTGGCTGGAGGCAGGTGAAACACAACCATACATTGATGTCTCTCTTCCTCTCTGCCTCTCTGCCTTCCCCTCTTTCTAAAAATAATAAAATAAAATCTTAAAAAAAAAAAAAAAAAGAGAATGCTGGCTGGACCCCACTCCCTCCTCCAGTCACTGTCCTTCCTCCCTGCCGCTCCACAGCCAAGCCTCCTGAAGGAATGAGCTCTGCAGGTGCTGTATCCAGCTCCCCCCCACCAGTCACACTTCACCTCTCAAACATGGCTTCCCCGGTAAGGTAAACAGCTTCGGCCAAGGCCGCACAAGCCCTTCTGTGCCCCTCCCTGCCCAGACTGAAAGCTCAGAAATGGTAGTGACTGGGCTGGTTTGTTTCCCCACTGTGTTTTCAGAGCCTAGCAGGGTGCCAGGCACATAGGCACATAATAGCTACTTAGAAAACATTTATTGAATAAATGCATGAGTGTGTGAACTCAAAGATTTCCCTCCTCTGTTCCAGTCCCTTGAGGGATGTCCTGAAGTCCTTTACTCACTGGTACCCAGGTACATGACCACATGGGTGTTGCCATCAAGACCCTGGACTGCCTCCACTGCAATCCGAGTGTATTCCACATCAGACTTCACCAGTAGGGGCGTTCCCACCACCCGCTCATCCATCAGGAAATGGTCCTTCATGAAGGTCAAGGCTTTATCAGAAGAGGGGTCCACTGAGCACTGAAGGGGAAAGAAGGCAAATCAGGTTGGCTTTCTCCTTCCTGTAAGTTCACCCACTGCATCTTCTCTCCCTTCTCCCCCCTCCTTCATAACAGTCCTCATCTCCGGATGATGGTTAAAGTTCAGACACTGAAGTTGCCTGGCTGTGAATTCCAGCCTCTGCATGCCTGAGATTTTTTTTTTTGCATGCCTGAGATTTTTAACAATAAAATGGGCACATTACCACCCTGGCTGGTGTGGTTCAGTGGATTGAGCACCAGCCTGAGAACCTAAAGGCCACTGGTTCAACCCCAGTCAAGGAACAGGCCTGAGTTGCAGGCCAGGTCCCTAGTTGGGGGCGTGCAAGACGTAACCACACACTGATGGTTCTTTCCTTTTCTTTCTCCCTTCCCCTCTCTCTGATAAATAAAAATGAAAAAATGAAAATGAAACTTTGCTTAAAAACAAGCAGGTCACCTCCCAGCCACCAGGCACCTGAGTGATTGTCCCTTCCATGCCCAGGTTTATTCCCTGGATGGAGGACAGGAGGCACAGAGCAGGAGGGACACTACCATGAAAGTGAGTTGGGGGGTCAAGTGTAGGTAAAACTTTCCTCCACACCCAACTTTCTTCCCCCATGGCTCCTGACACTGGGAACTAGACCATCTTCCTTCAAGCAGAAGACTAGAAGAGTCTGCTCTGGTGACAGTGACTAGAGGTCCCAGGAAAGACTTAAAGATACTAACATTGAAGGTCCTCAACAAAACAGCTCAGCTAGACCAGGCTCGGTAAAGCAACAGAGGAGCTCTAGTTACCAAGTCATACCCATGGACACAGTTTCCAAACTGCTGCATAGTCCCCTGCTCTCAAATATGAGTCGATAGCCAAGGATTACCAGACACATGAGCAAAACCATGATCATGAAAGAGAACAAAGCAAACAAACAAAAAGAAATGAACAAAAACCTAACAGAGAGAGAAAAAACGTTCTGACATTAGAATGGCAGCTCCCAAGAAAGAGGCTTGTTGAGTCCCCAATGCCTAGACAAGTGAGTGGCATGAGGCCTCAAAAAATAGTTGTTGACTGAAATAGGAGGAAATAGTTCAAGAAAACTTCTTAGAACTGAAGGAACTAAATTTCCAGGCTGAAGGGACAAACTGAATGTCTAGCACAATAAATGAACAGAGACTCACCAAAGTACAATATTGTGAAATTACAGAAAAAAAACAGGTGACATTTAAAGAATTAGGGATCAGAATAGCTTTGGACTTCTCAATAGCAGCACTGGAAGCAAAGAATAATAGAGCAAACCTTCAAAGTGTTGGGGCTTTAAAAAAGATTTTATTTATTTAATTTTAGAGAGAGGGGAAGGGAGGGAGAAAGAGAGGGAGAGAAACAGATTGATTGCCTCTCCCATGTCCCCAACCAGGGACGTGGCCCACAGTCCAAGCATGTGTCATGACCAGGAATCAAACCAACGACCTTTCAGTTTGCAGGATGATGCCCAATCCACTGAGCCATGCCAGCAAAGGCAAGCCTTCCAAGTTTTTAAAGAACAGTATCTCTAATTCAGAAGGTACCTAGCCACACTTCAAGTGTGGAAGTATTATAGACAGTTTCAGATATTGAAGGTCTCAAAAGATTTTACCTCCAAGTACCCCTATCTGGGAAACTACAGAGACTATCCTCTGCTAAAAATAGAGAGAGAAAGAAGAAGCCATGAGCTGTAAGACACATGAGATCGTCACAAGAAAGAGACAAAGGGAATGCCCATTATGATGAGAAAGGGGGATTCCAGGACAGCAGCCAGAGATGTAGAAAGGGCCTCCAGTCTAGGCAGTAGACTGGAGGGATCTCCAGGAAGATGAAATTGTCTTCGGATTCAGATAATTGAGTAAGAGTTTGGGGTTGGTTGCTCTGTCTGTGGAGTAGCCGCTCTGTCTCATTGTTTCACTAATAAACTTTTTTACTTAAAAAAAAAAAGGGGGGGGGTTAAGAAAGAAACTTTGGGCTTAAATTAATGACAAGAGCTTAGAATACAAAGCAAGCAAAGAAATATCAAAATAATTCCTAACCCCAAGGAAAATTAAAAATTATGCAAAAGAGAAAGTAATCGTGCTTACTACTTGGTTGACCTGTGAATAATGAGACTTGTAATATAAATATTTATCTAACCAAACTTACTGTAAAACGGTGTTGGGAGATGAGGGGTGGATGCACCGGTGTGTTGGTAAGGCAGCTCTGCAGTGAGGGGTTGGGGGGGATCCCTGATTTGCAGTGTTTGCCGAATTCCATGGTTAATTGGCAACATGGTTGATACCCAGTTACCAATTCACTAGACATGAACTTGGAAAGAGATGTGCAAGAAGAGTTCTCGCTAGTTGTTGCGAGCCAGCTCCGGCACACCACTGGGTGGGGAACACAGTTAAATCCTCACCTTCCAGAACGGGAATTCAATAAATACTCTTGAAACAGAAACATCCAGATGTAACAATAAAAGTATGTTATTTAGAACTGCTACAAGAACTGAAGCTGGTTTTCTCTAGAAAGGGAAATAGGGTAGAGAGTAGGGCTGTTTTTGTTTTTGTTTTTAGATTTTACCCATTTATTTTTTAGAGAGAGGGGAAGATGGGGAAACATCAATGTGTGATTGCCTCTTGCTCACACCCATTGGGGACCTGGCCCGCAAACCAGGCACATGCCCTGAGACTGGGAATAGAACCAGGGACCCTTTGGTTTGCAAGCTGACACTCAATCCATTGAGCCACACCACCTAGGACAGGCTGGGTTTTTTGTCTGTTTGTTTGTTTGTTTTTTGTAACTAACAATGTATGTAAATCTGCATGATTCTTTAAAAGATTTTATTTATTATTTCTCAGAGAGAGAGGAAGGGAGACAGGCAGAGAGGGAGAGAAATATCAATGTATGGTGGCCTTTTGCCTGCCTCCAGCTATGGATCTGGCTGGAGACCTGGCTTGCAACCTGGTTATGCTGCCCTGGCTGGGAATCGAACCAGTGACCTTTGGGTTTGCAGGCCAGTGCCTTATCCACTGTGCCAACAGCCAGGGCTGGTGTATGATTCTTTAAATGGTGTACATATACCACTCTGATCAAAAAAACAAAAGTGAAATAAGAAAGGCAGGTGAAGATGCTCAACACAGCCCTTGGCACAGCCTAACGTTCCCTCGTTTTCTCAGTAAGATACCCAGGTATTTGTGTGTATGTAGCTGGGGTGGAAGGAGCTGCTCTATGTATAACATGGGGCTGGATACCTGTGGAATGTGGGCAGCTGAACCAGATGTATATCTGAGCAGATGGGACTGGTGATGGTGGAGGGGAGCATTAACATTTATTGAGCATTTATTATGCCATGATAGGTACTTTGATAACTGCGTTCTGTGTGCATTTCTGTGGGGGAGGGAGAGCTTTGCTCATTGTCGGGGGTGGTACTTACGCTGCCTGGCCGAGGACTGATATCATCAGGGACCTCATGAGTAGTCCACCGTGAAGTATCTTTGTTCAATTCCTTGTACTTTCCCTCAAAGACACGCTTGATGTCATTGAGAGAGAAGGCACAGACAGCAGAGCTCCTGGTCTCTCCAATCTGCCTGGAGACAGCCAGTGGGGACATTGTGATCTCCTTGGCTATATCAGGAAGCTACCCCTCCATTCTTGGCCCACTCTTCCTGAAAAACCTCAGGAGGACAGGAATGTGGAGGACTGGGCCAGTCTCCAGCTGCCTCTCCTTCCTCTAGTTGCGGTGGTAAGGGCCAGGAGAGTTCCAGACTCTGGCCCACCTTAGGACCTGAAGTGTGATTACCCTTAAAGAGAATTAACTGGGGCTCAGGCCCTGGTGTTATACCTAAGGGAGGAATGATGTAGTCAGTTCCTGACAGGTTCCAGATGAGGCCATCCTCCTTTAGGTCCCATGGATTCCTGGTCCTCAGAGAATGAATCAGAGCCTGACTACAAGAATGTTCTTATTCCTTCAGCCCTGGCCTGTGGAGACAGGTCTGTGGAGATAGGTCTGTCTTTCTTGTTCTCTTTAAGACAACTCTGCACACACCATGTTTTAAGTTCTGAATGCCTTAGATACCAGACCCTGCCTTACACCAGGTATCTTTGGTACCCTGATACACTGTCAGCAGGTTATCTAAAGCACTGTGGCGCCAGACCACAGCAAATCAGTTAACCTCCCTTGGCCTCCAAGTAATAGCTATATAGTTTTACTCTTATGATGCTGATGGTGTTTCCCTCCTTGCTTTGGCCGTTAGGAAGATCAGAGCTAAACTTGTGACTGGCATCCAAGGACTGTACATATAAATGACAACCATTTGTAATGTGTTGATCCTATCTTTGGCTTCTCTTATTCTCCTTTTATTCTCATTTCCTTATTGGTTTATTCTATTCTATTCTATATTTTATTTTATTTTTTTAAATGGTTGTGTTTTGTAAGCTGCCTCCTATTCTTTTTGGAACCAGAATATAAACTAGAAAAAACCTCTCTGAACTTTATTTTGCCCAGCTACATGAAGAGCATAAATCAAATTCCTGAGAGGTGGTGACTATCTGCACTGGACTCACATCATTTCCTTACCGCCCCGCCCCGACCCCGGCCCCCTCCGTGGCGAGCCAAGGCAACAGCAACACCAGGTGCTGGGCTCAGATCCCACATTCAGCCCCCAAGTTCCCACCCAGGGGCTCACCACTGAGAGGTGAAGACTGCATAGACGCGGGAATCGGTGGAGGCCGGCAGCATGACGGCATGGCGGATGACGTTGAAGGGCAGCTGATCTGTCTGGGAGCATAACAGCTGGGCCTTCAGAAAGGTGGTCCACTTCTTCTGCAACAGCTTTTCACCGCCCACGTCGTTCTAGGGTGAGGCTGAGTCAGGCGGGCCTTCGGCTCCTCGTGTCCTCGCCCCCTGACCCACCTTTCCCTCTTCCATTGGTCTCTAGGCTACTGGCCCCGCCTCTACCATCTCCCCATTGGCTCCTCCAGGTCAGCCCCGCCTCCCGCCCAGGCTCCAGACCTTGCAGACTCTGGCCACCCTGGACGTGCGGAGCTTGTCGAAGAACTCAAATTCGTTGGCTGTCTCCTCAAAGAAGAAGTAGACGACCTGAGTAGAAGGGATGGCGGCCACAAAGGAGGCGTCCGCTACAGCGGCAGGGTTGGGGGAAAGGCAGATAGGATTAAGGACTGAGCACCTGCGCGCCTTGGGCTTCCCTTGGTGAAAACCCTGGTGTGGGCTCTGGAGGCCAGGAGACTGGTAGCCTCGGGTCCCCACAGCTCAAGGGTGGCCCTGGGGGCAGAGGTGGAGAGAATAGGACTGGCACTTCTTTGTTTACGTGAGGAGGACAGGAGCTTCGTCTCCTTCCCTGCTCTGCCCGGAGAGTCTAATAGTACTGCCTTGAACATAGTTTGCCCACAACAAATGCGAGCTGACTCGCAGGGCCTCCAGGACACCGGGGAAGGGGGCCAGACCTTGGCTGGGTGGGGTCCGGTTCTTACCTTGCAGCCAGCGGAGGTAATTGTCTGTTTTGAGGACTGGCTGGGATCCCAGTGTGCGGATCAGGATGGGCTCGTTGCCCCGGAAGTTGTTCATGGTGCCGGAATACAGCATCCCGTCTGGTGGGGAAGGGGGAGTAGACTTCATCAGTTGGAAGGTGCCCTGCCCCCCGCCCCAGACCTGCCTGTCTGGGACCAGCATTCACTTCCGTCTCCTTTGTTCTACACCTTCTTGTGGACCCTCCAAGCGCAGCTCACAGGCCCCACTGAGCACCCCTGTTAGGGCCCTGTGCCCGCAGGAAATGGCCAACCCTCCTGGCGTTCTGTGTTTGGGCACTTTCCCAGTCTTTCTGGCTACTCCCCAACACACCCAGCTGAACCACTTGCCAAGTAGAATCGCTCACTCTTCCCAGAAGGTGGCTACGTTTTCTGCTTCCACACCTTGGGTCTTACCCTTCTCTTCCTGGAGCACCTTCCCTGCCCATCTATGTACCTTTCAAGGTCCCACACGAAAGCCAAAGGTCCCCTCCTCCAAGAAGCCAGGTTGGGAAGTCCCTAAGGGTTTATGTCCAAGAGGGCACAGGGCTGTGATTTCTCCTCTGTAACCCCCATGAGCTGTTAGCACAATGCCTGGAATGCTGCAGGAAGTGATCACACAGTGCCCATTTGTTGGACAATTGAATGACTCGGGCCTCTTCTCTGCCTGAGACCCTTTCCTGACCCTTCTAACTCTGTGAATCTCTCGTTTCTCTTCACCTACTTTGTAGCAGCTTCATCAGGAAATGATGGTTGGGGGTGCCTGATTCTCCTGATCTTGTACTCTGAGGCCCCTGATTTTCCCTCCCTCTGTCCACTGCCTTTCAGGAAACTGTCGGATTCCATATGTCACAGAGTGACCTGGGAAAGCAGATGTTGGGATGGATCAGGGAACCTGATACTCACCTACCAAGACAGCCGTGTGCTTATGGGCAGGATCAAAGGGGCTTTGGCCTTTCCCCTCCACAACCTTGTCCTCCGAGATTGGCAACAAGTGGGAATTTTGGAGTTCCTGTGTGGGCAAGAGGATGGGAGACTAGAATGCCAGAGTCTCATGTCTGGAAAATGAGGGGCATGAGGGAGGAAGGGAAAAGAGACATAGAGGGAAAGTGGTCTGGGTCCAGGAAGTTCACATGGGTTCTGCATCTGAAAGACCAGAGGTTTCTAGAGCTGCAGAAGATGGGCTGGGAGTAGATGTGGGCAGGGAGGCTTGGGGTCTGAGATCTGGGTGCCAGGTAACTCACAATGAAGGTGCAGGCAGGGCTGAAGGCGAAGGTGCCGCAGGTGTAGAGGTGGGTGGCATTGACTGAGACCAGGACACGAATGAAGTTGAAACACTGTGTCTGGAGGAGAGAGAATTTAGGCCTCCATCCAGGTCACTTGCCCTAAACTCCCGCCCCCTCCCTCAAACTTCAATTCTCCCTTACTTGCTAGTGGGAAGAAGAGCTAGGCAAGGCCAAGCAGTCTGTATGTGTCTTCATAGAACATGATGCAGGCAATAATCATGCAAGCAAGCAGCCTATACTGCCTGCCCCACCTAAGGTGGTGGTCTGGGGACACCAGGGTTCTCTACTCAGGGCCTCTGTACCTGCTTCTCTTCTTACCTCGTTGCTTTTCTTCTTAAAGACACATTCACTCTTTTTTTGGTCACTCGCTGGCCAGGGTATCTAAAGTAGGGAGTTGGGAGGAGGGAGATGAAGGGATATGAGGTATTCAGCTCTAACTTTGACTTGCTATTTCCTCCTTGGCTCTAGTGTGATGTCACCAGCAGGCATGGTGGTTGGTGACCTACTGATGGGCTATAATGACATCAGGTGAGTGGAACTATTACTTTAATGATGCTATTATTCATTAGGATCAGCTCTGTGCTAAAACATGGCCTATAGAATCACACCTGAGTTTGGATCCAGGCTCAGACATAACATTTACCAACTGAGCACTCTTGGTCAATTTCGTAGGCTTCCGGAGGGCACAACTAAGGTGGCATTTGTAAAGCACCTAAGGCAATGCATGGTATACAGAGCAGCAGTTGTCAAACCACACATTTCCCGTGGAAATTGTTGAATATGTCAGTTCCTGTGTCACACTTCAGGTAATCTACATTATTAACCAGTGTCCCATATGTGCAGATGGCCCATAGACCACACAGATAAACACAAGCCATGAAGATGCTCCCTAGTTCCTAGCTCCTTCCCTCCCTCCCCCTTTTCCTTCCTTCTCCTTCTCTCCCTCACATTATTGCCATTAGTAGGGTGACTAAAATTTAACACAGAAGCTTCATCGATGATTTCCACCAGTAGGTGGATATCACATTATTGCTACAATTTGAGTCAACATTTCTCTCATGTGCCAATGTTTTCCATCTCAGCTATTTTGGCAATTAAAATTATGCAACTAGTAATCATGATACCAATGAATAGTAAACCACTGTAGTATTTCTTATCTGTTACACAAACCAGATATACATAACAAGAGTTGTTCATGATTGTTGAATGCAGTTGACTGTTAAACAACATGGGGTTAGAGGCACCAACCCCTTTGCACAGTGAGAAGTCCACATATAAGTTTTGATTATGGTTCAATTCCCAGCCGGGGCACATAACCAGGTGGCAAGCCAGGTCTCCAGCCAGGTCCGTGGCTGGAGGCAGGTGAAAGGCAACCACACGTTGAGTCTCTCACCCCCTCTGTCACTCTCCCTTCCCCTCTCTCTAAAAATAATAAATAAAAATCTTTTTAAAAATTAAAAATAAATAGTTTTGATTCCCTGAAACTTAACTATAGTTGTCCCCTCAGTGTCCATGAGACATTGGTTCCAAGACCCCCATAACATTTAAGTCCCTTATATACAATGAAATGGGGTAGAACAGTGCATATGATCCTGCCTCTGTATCCGTGGATTCCCAACTACAAATAAAAAATGTGGGTGAACTCACAGACGGGAAACCCTGAGATATAAAGGACCAACTGTATATTTATTGAAAAAAAAAACTGCAAATAAGTGGACCTGCATAGTTCAAGCCCACGTTGTTCAAAGGTCAACTGTATAGAAAACAGAAATTGGGCAATTATTCATCAATAGACTCCCAGGCACTGAGAGCTGCTGGCCCCCTCCTCACTCCCAGCCCACACCCTTTATCCCGGGCCTCCTCACCATGTCCTTTAGCTTTGGCACACCTGGATCCTGGATATTCAAGGCCAGAATGGCCTCTCGGACCCCTACATAGAGAGTGCCTCCGTCACCACTCAAGAGCAGAGTGTCAAAATCCTGGAGGTTCTTCTGGTGGAAGAGGCTAAGAAGCCTGCGTCCATCCCCTGTTGGGAGGTGGTGAGAAGGGGTGAGTGAGGAGGAGCTGGTGGGGAAGCAGCTAGTTACTGAGGTAAAAGTGGGGGAAGGGAAAGGGTTGGCAGATGTGTTCTCCAGGCCTTGGCAGCTGGACCCATCCTTCAACAGTTACACACTTCACTGCCACCCTGCTGGCAGCCATAGGACCTTTGTGTGTTGAGCCCACAGAAGTGAGGAGAGGCAGTCAAAGACTAGGTTATGACAGCCTGGGACCAGGGGCCAGTGGCCCATACCCAGGAGACAGACAAAGGGATAGGAAATAAAAGGAGGCACAAGGGATGTTCTCCTAGGCCTGGGGGGCTGCTGTATGGAAGAAGATCCTCACTAGCAGAAGGAGCAGAAGGCAGATAGAGAAGAAGGTGTTGGTAGCCACAGGCAGGAAAGCTAGACACAGACAAGACTGTGTGCCAAAGTAGCTGTGGGTTGTAGGGTCCCACTCACCAACCCCACTTCCTCTCCTCTACTGCAGAAAATTTCCATTACTAGAATATCAGCCATCGGCTGAATAGAAAGAAAAGAGCTTTCTTCAAAGGTCCCGTGGCATGCCTGGATGCCACCTGGACAGGGGACGTGAGCTTAGGTGCCTCATCTAGGTCCTCTCCATCACCTTGGTGTAGTGACGGGGTATATGCGTTCCTGTCCCACTGGCCATCAACAAAGGGGAAGGAACTCCTGAGATCCTCTCTCCTGGGCACATTTGCACTTTTGCACTAGTTAGAGGACTGACTAGCTAACTTATCTTTGAAGGCTCAGAATCTTAGATAAGAGCAACAGGAGCAATAGTGTGTGTGGCAAAGTGCTGAAAGGGCCGGCCTCCTTCCACAATTTTATAAACCCCCTGTTACAGAAATGATCACCCTGTAGCATGACTGTCTAATTGCTCGTTTGCTTCCCCGTGGAACTACAAGCACCTTGAGGGTGGGAGTCTTTGTTTATGCTTGTAATCCAAGCACCCAACAGAGCAGGTGTCACTACCCGTGGGCAACTTGCATTTCTTTTACCACAATGCCCCAGAAAGATGCTAAGTGCCTAGGATCCCCAGCCCTTACTACTTCTACGAAACCCATGTCCTTTTAAAAATATTCTTCCTGGAGGTGAGGGGCCAGCAGTCTCACAACTTCAGTAAGAAAGTAGCCCAGCTGTGACCATAGGGTTCTGGGGCCTGTACCCTAGCTGGGCCACCCTAAGTTCTCATGTCCCTGGTATCCATGGTCTAGACACAACATAGTCCAGAATGGTCTGTGTGGTCATTGGCCTGGAGTGTCCTGAGTCACAGGTCCACTAATGATCTTCTAGCATGGGCCTTGGCTTTGGGGGCACTTAGGGGCATGAAAGCAGTTTCGGGTTTGAGGTGCCCAGCTTGATGATGGTGACATTTAAGGAAGGAAAGAAAAAACACCAATTTTGGAGAACCAGAAAGAGTGAGACCCCTGGCCTCCTGGCCCTTCTTGTCTTGTTCTTTGATCTCAACCCCAGGTGGTTTTATCTTTCACTTCTGTCTCAGTTTGACTTCTACTTCTACCTGTCGATCAGTAATCTGTCTGTCTTTTTCCTGCTGGGGCCGTCTATTTCTCCCTGGCGTCTCTCTCTGTTTCTCCATGTCCATTTTTCTCCTGCTCCCCTCCTTCCTCTCTCCTTTAGCCACACCCCTCCTGCTCACAGTTGCCATCCCAACCCTTCCGGGCCATCAAACACTTACCTGTGTTGTATCTGACCCTGGGCATGGGCCCCTGCCCACCACCTCCTGTTGTCATCGGCAGCAGCAGCAGGAGCAGTTGGAAGAGGAGAAGGCCAAGAAGGCTGCACGGGTCCAGGCCCAGGGCTGGTAGGGCCATAATCATCCAGGGTCCGTCACCAGATGGCTCTGGGGAAGCACACACAGGGGCATTCTCTGTGTCAACAGTCCTTACCACATCCCCCCTGCTGGGGACCAATCAAAGAGCCTCAGGCAGCAGAAGTGTATAGGGGGAGTGTTAGGGAAGGGGGAGGTTTCCTCTCTAGAAGGCCCTTGGGGAGTCTCACTTCCATCATCCTCACGGGCCTCAGCCTGCTGCCTCACTCCCCAGTCTGGGTAGCAGTCTGGTCCAGTAGTTCCCCATCCTGCCCTTCTGATCTCTTTTCACCAGTAGCCCAGCCTTTTCTCACCTAACTCTCAGGAAGTCCTAGTGCTATCTACTTTTTGCCTTCCTGCCTCCCATAGCCCAGAGCCCAAACCATTGCCTGGCCCCAGGCAGGAGACTTTCCCGGAAATAGGTTCCCCTGCTCAAATATAAATTCCTCAGACCATACTCTTCCGGCTCCTTCAGATCTTTGATACCCTGTTTCTCATACTTACCCCAGCCCTGAGATGACCCAGGCAGGCAGACTAGGTCTGAATCAGCTGCTCTGACCTTGCCTCAACCCCAGCTGGGCTCCCGTGTTTGATGTTCAGGCCCAGCTGGCCCTCTTGCAGGGAGGCAGAGGGAGTACAGCCCCCCAAGCCTGGCTAACAGCATTGCCGGGAAGTGGCCCAGGGCAGGCCACGGCGAGCTGTCTCCCAGCCTCTGCAGCCGCCCACCCTCTCCCTGGACTCTCGCTGCCCCTGTCTGCCTCCTCAGGCTTCTGCCTAAACTTCTCCCCAGGACCTCCAACCCCTAGCCACCCATCTTATCTCACCTACCCTTGAGCCAGCCACAGTGTAGAACCCAGGTGTCCGGACTCTTGGGCGGAGGTGCCATCCAAGAGGAAGAAGGTGAGTGGGGGTTCCAGGCCCCAGAGGCAGGGGACAGAGGCTCAGCCCGGCTGGGCCAGGAGTGAGACCCTCCAGCTACCCATGGTGCCCAAACTCACACTGAGAGGGAGGGAGCTCTGGGCAAGGGAAACCAGAATTTCCACCTCTCCAGTTGTGACAGATCCCAGGCTTGGGCTTGGGCGGAAGTTGGTAAATTGGGAGGGGAATAAAAGGAGACACACCTCTCTTTTTCCCCCTCCCCTTGCCTCTCTCTATATAGAAAGTTTAAAAGACAAGAAAGTTTCTAGATCATTTCAGCCATTTTCCTGTGCCTCTATCATGTCACATCTAGTCTAATGAGTCTAGTAGTGGTTTCTCCTCTTGCTCAAGACTTCCTACGCAGGAGATATGACATTGTCTTTCATATGCCTTTTTTCACTTACCCAGAAGGTGGAGTCTCTCCATTCTCACCTACAGGGAAGTTCCTACAGTGGTCTAACCTTCAAACCTCTCACTTCCAGCTGAGCCATTATCTTTTAAAAATAAAACAATTGTATTGGGCTCTTACCTATGGCTTTGATGAGGGATAATGTAAATCAAAACTTCTTTAAATTGGTAAAAATAAAAAGGCCCAGCCAGCAGTGATTCCCTGATGCCTTACTGGAAACATTGGAGTTTACTTTTCTGTCACACTCTTTTTTCGGTTTTCAAGTTTTTTGTTGTGATCACAGATAACACTTTGTAACATATTTTAATAAAAGGTTTATAAAAGTCTAGTAAATATAGCAGTGTGGTGTGATGTGACTCTAAGCTATCAGGGAGAAAATGTGGTGGTTCTTTGATTTAATCAAGGGTTTCATTCAGACCCCTGTTGGGATCAATTGGCCAGGAATCCTTACTGGTACTGCTGTGAAATGTGAAACACATTTAAATGCTTGTCTTTTTGTTAGTATTTTATATGTTCCTGTTATTACTTGCATGGTTTAGCATCAGAGGTTCTCACCTTTTTATATTGTTTAAATAAAACAGTGTGGTGGTAAAAACAAACAAACAAACAAACAAACAGCCCTGGCTGGTAGCACAGTGGATAAGGTACCGGCCTGTGAACCCAAATGCTGTTGGTTCGATTCCCCAGCCAGGGCAACATAACCAGGTTGCAAGCCAGGTCTCCAGCCAGGTCCATGGCTGGAGGCAGGTGAAAGGCAACCATACATTGATGTTTCTCTCCCTTCTCTGCCTCTCTCTCTCTTCCTCTCTCTGGAAATAATAAATAAAATCTGAAACAAAAACAAAAACAAAAAAACAGGAAAATCTCACAAGTATGATGTTTAACAAAAGAAACCAGATACAGTGGAATACTTATTATATGATTCCATGTATCTTAACATTAAAAATAGGCAACTAATTGATGGTAATGAAAACCAGATTAGTGGTTACCACTGGGGAGAAGGGGCATGGGGGAATCCCTGGAGTTCTGTTTCTTGATTTGAATGGCAGATATGTTTTATGAAAATTCAAATATGGCTTGTGTTTTTTCTGCATGTATGTTTTACTTCAATAAAAAGTTCACTTAAGCCCTGGATGGTGGCACAGTGGATAAGGTGCTGGCCTGTGAACCCAAAGGTCGCTGGTTTGATTCCCCAGCCAGGGCACATAACCAGGTTGCCAGCCAGGTCTCCAGCCAGGTCTGTGGCTGGAGGCAGGTGAAAGGCAACCATACATTGATGTCTCTCTCCCTCTCTACCTCTCTCCCTTCCCCTCCCTCTAAAAATAATAAATAAAATCTTAAAAAAAAAAAAAAAAAAGTTCATTTAAAAGTAAAAAACAAACAAACAAACAAAACCAGAGTTTTCAACATCAAAGCCATAGGTAAGAGCCCAGTGCTATAATCTCCGTCACTTCTAGGGTAGCATCAAACTAGGGGGAAGCCCAAAAGATTTCCCATCTGAGCTCATACTTCTGAGGCACCCAACCACCCCCTTGTGGCTACTCACCCCTCCCTGACCGGCTCCAGGGGGAACCTCATAATGCAGGGTTAATGAGGTATCTAGCACCAACAGCTCCATGACCTACAAAGCGGGTAGTTTCCTGCCCACTCAGTCCCAGACACCTGACTGCCAGTTAAAGAGCACAGCCGTCCCAGGGCAAATCCGACTCCAATAAATAACCCACCTCCTTCTTAACTGCACATTCTGTACTGTCAGGAAGTCCTTCCTGTAGTGTAACTTCCGTTCCTCTTGTCACAGCGCCAGCCCAAGGGTGATGGTACAGCCCACACTATTCCTTAGAAGAATTCCTTGTCAAAGGCTGCTCAACTAACTTTCCTTCTCCTTCTGTTCTCATTTTCCCTTAATGGTCTCAGCTAGACCCCTCCTGATCATTGTTTCTGTCAAGAGTTGCCTAAAGCCAGAGGCAAGAAAGGGGAGCAGTTTAGACAAGAACCTAGTATAAAGGAACCATGGACATGGACAACAGGTGGGATTGACTTTGTGGGGAATGGGTGGGTTGGGAGGGGGACAGAGGGGAGCAAAAAGGGGATGGATGTAATACAACAACAATAAAATTAAAAAAGAAAGAGTTGCCTAAAGCTCCCTCAGACTCTCAGGGTGGCTGGTTGCCAAGTCCTTGGGAGAAGCCATGGACCAAGCCCCCAGAGGACTCTCTTCCTGAGAGTCACGAGAAACTCCCACCCAGACCCCAGCCCAGATCTGGGAACCTACCCTGCCCCTGGGCCTCTCTGCTTGAACAGAGTGGCTTATCTGGGTTGCTGGGAGGAGTTCTGTGGGGGGGCAGTGAGGTAGGAGAGAAAGTTTCAGCCCCACGCTCCCAGCCTGATGCCCTGTTCTAGCCTCTCTAGAAGCACTGGAGCAAGGCCCTGTCCCTAGTTCCCTCTTCTCCAGAGACCCAGGAATTCTTCTAGCTCCAGGCCTCCTTTTCCCCAGCCCCTCCTACCAGCATGAATCATTTGCATTACCAGGCTGCAGTCTACCTAACACTTTAGTGGATAGGTACCACCAGGACCCAATTGTACAGGTGAGGGAGGTGATTCAGAGAGGTACACAACTAAAGGCCAAGTTCAACTCAGATCAGCCTCATTTGAAGCTAATTTCTTAGTGCCTGGAGTGTGGGTCAGGTCGCCAGTTTGATTCCAGGTTAAGGCACACGCCTGGGTTGCAGGCCAAGTCTCCAGGGGGGCGAGTGCTAGAGGAAACCAATCGATGTTTCTCTTCCTTTCTCACTTTCTCCCTCCCTTTCCCTCCCTCTCTCTCCCTATCTCTCTCTCTCTCTCTCTCTCTCTCTCTATATATATATATATATATATGTACACACACACACACACAAACACACACACATATATATATATTATTTTTTTTCTTAAAACAAAAACAACAATAGCAACTAACTAATTCCTTAGCTACCCTGTCTCTCCAGGGTCCTACTCCTGCCTGAGTCCAGGAAACTCACTCAGCCTCTTGGATGGAGGAGGCAGGTGGGTGGGGGCGGCAAGCTCTGGCTCCTCTGGGCTAAGAAACAGTATCTCTGGGGTGATTCCTGACTCAAGAGGGAACAGAGGCCTCTGTGAAGAAAGGTAGCACCTCCTGCCTTACGGGGCCTGCTGGTCCTGCTCCACAGGACAGCCCGATGGCAGGCAGCACCACCTGACCCTACCCACTACCCCTCTTGCACTAGAGCCCCTGGAGGCAGAGTCCAGGTCACGCTGCCCACCCTGTTCTGCAGCTGGCAAAGCCCACCGCTGGGCTGGTTCACGGGCACGTGACTTCAACAGTCAGTCACACAGGGCCCCATGCTCCAAAGGGCTTCATCCAACGCTCTACTGCAGCTCTCTGGAAAGACTTAATCATTTTTGAACAAGGGGCCCACATTTTCATTTTGCATTGCACCCCAAAAATGATGTGGCAGGTTCTATCTATAGCATCAAGGAAGCTCTGAGCTGACAGGTCACTTGTACAAATGAGGAAACCAAGGCCAGGAAGTGGAAGTGGAAGTGGAAATGGCTTGGCGGGGTTGGAGTCAGGTAGTGGCTCAGCTGGGGAGGTGGTAGGCTGTGGTCAGATGTTCAGGGTCCATGCTGAAGGGGCCCTGCCAGTTCACAGACCTAATGTGGGAGTGTCCCAGCATGGGGACCCTCATGACAACATGAGGGACAACAATATTGCGTTCAACCCCACCCCCTACCCCAGGTCCAGCTCTTCAGAGACTCCTCCCCGACAGCCCCTAGACCACATCAAACAGCAGCCCCTTCTGGCTGGGTTTTCTGGCCCAAGGTAGAGATCTAGAGGTGGGAGTTTGAGGGGCCATGAAAATGTCACTCTTCACCCCTGTCCCATGCTCACCCCAAGGCTCTGTCTCTTCTGCACCCCTGGAGCATGGATGCCTCACTGAAGGAGGGGCTCCTGAAGCCAGGAGAGAAGCCACTCTGGGCTTCCCTGGCAGGTCCAGTGTCCCCTCCCCCCTCTCCCTTCCAGCCTCAGGGGCAGCTGCAGGAGAGCACAGTCCTGGAGAACATCAGCTTCCTGGCTCCCTCTCCTTAGCCGCACCTGCCCTGCCCCTCGTTGCTCTCCGTTTATAATCACAAGCTAGTCAAAGGAACTTATATTTATTCATTAAGTGTGGAAAGCTACTGTGTGGAAAGCACTAAGGTTGTCCCCAAGCCCCCACCCCTTCTCCCTGCCGCTGTCTCCCAGCTTTCTTGCCGCCTGCGCAGCCCAATTCCTCCAACCCCTTACCCAGCACCTCCTGTGTTTCCTCCTCCAGTCTGACTAGTGCTGGGAGGCTGAGCTGAATCAATATCTCACACAATGGCTGGACCCCCCTGTCAGCGTCCTCTCCCCGGGGCAGAGCCAGCGCCAGACAATGGCTAGCCCTCTTCTTTCAGAACTGCCAGTTCTGCTTCCTTACCTGGAGCTCGGGGATGCTGCCGCGTTTCCCTCCCCCTGGAATGCCAGGCTCTGGTCAGCCAGTGCTTAGTCCTGTCACACCACCACCCTCTATCCCCAACCCCATCCCACCTCCCTGGTCCTCAGTCACCATGGCGACCGCATCTCTAAGTGGGAGGGACTAGAATCTCCCCATATTCTGCCTCCTCCTACCCGTGTCCCCCTGCACCCCACCTTCTCCAGCTTCTGGATCCACATGTGGGGGAGGCAGGGCTCCAGATGTTGGGGGAGGTGGGAGGGGGCCCACAAGTCCCTAGGTGTGATTGTTCAGCTCTCTTGCCCATTGTTAGGCAGGCATGGCAGCACAGATGTCCCCAGGCTGGGTTCAGAGTCAGCTGGGGTCAATTTCCCTTATGTGGTCAATGCCTCCGGTTTTCCCTCTTCCTACTGTATATGTGCAGGGTGGTCACACCTGGGTGCCAGCCAGCCTGATCCCATGCAAATTGAGTTTGCCAGTAAGGATGCAAATAAACACAGAAATATCCAATATTTGGCAAATAAGCCAAGAGTCAGGGTCTCTTCTCTGTCAAGAAGCCTAAGAAGCCTGGCTGGTGTGGCCCAGAGGATTGAGTGCTGACTTGCGAACCAAAGGGTCACCAGTTCAATTTCCACTCAGGGCACATGCCTGGGTTTCGGACCAGGTCCCCAACTCTGGGTACATGAGAGGCAACTGCATATTGATGTTTCTTTCCCTCTTTCTCCTTTCCTTCCCCTCTCTCTAAAAATAAATAAAATCTTTAAAAAGAAGAAAGAAAGAAAGAAAGAAAGAAAGAAAGAAAGAAAGAAAGACCTAAGAAGCCCTTTTCTATTAATGTCATCCTGACTTCTGTGGAAGGGAGCCACCTCCAGGTTCTGGGTCAGTCACCTTACCAAGAAGATGACTTCTCCAGAAGCCTGTGACTAACCCCCCTGAGGCCTATTAGGAAGGGAAGGATTGTTCTGTAAGAAGAGAAATGGAGGGCAGACTTCAGGATGGACTTTCCAAAGGTCTAGACTAGACAGGGATAAAAGAAGAGACAAGCCTGCTCAGGGCCCTTTCCCATCTGTGAAGGAGCAGAGGCACAAGGGGTCTGGGGGGAACTTTGGGAGGTGGGCCTGTGTTCCCCACCCCTGATCCAGAAGAACCCTAGTTAACAGATCCCTCCCGTCCTCCCTGGACTTCTCCACTGGTAAGGGGAGAGGTTGGGATGCCCTTTCAGGCTGGCCTCTACCAGCCTGTGGGAAGACAGTCAAAGGGGCTTAATGGGACTGGGGAGCAAGAGCCCCGGGTCCTGGGACTGGCTGCCTCTCACTTGCTGTGTCCTTACAGCCTAACCGGGAGTGGCTTGGCTCATTTTAGTACTTTTTAGGAAGAAGGAAGTGAGTATTCTGGTTCCAGCCCCAGGCAGCAGGTTTCACAGCCACATTCGGTTCCCTTTTAGGTCTGGGTTGAGGTGGTGGGTGAGCACTTCCGCCTGGGGCCCAGCAAGGAGGACATGGTATGTGCTGAAAGCAGAAGTGGATTCTAAGCAGAGCTGCTGTCACAGCCCACTCACCCCAGCCACCCCCGCTTCTGACTCCATCCTTACTGCCCTCAGCACCTAGGCCTTGGGGACTCAGTGCGTACCTGCTTCTTCAGGCAGGTACCCCAGGACTAGGACACACGGCAGGAGGGCAAGAAATCATTTGGAATCAAGGCGGCAGAACTAGAGGAAGCTGAACTGGTGGTGTAACAGGAAGGAAGCCTTCACACCCATAGGATATCCTTGGGTCACATCCCCACCCCGACTGTCTCCTTTCCTTTTAGTGCAAATAGACCCTGTCTCTAATGCCAGTAAAAGGAAAACAGGGTTGGAAGGGGCTACATTTCTAAATAATCCAAGGGAGTACAGCGAGGGGGCCCCCAAGCTTCCCCTTCTGCACTCCATCCCTGGTTACACAGCTGAGCTTCTGAGGGTGTCTCCCAACCTTGACATCCGGCAATCAAAACCTCCAGGTGCTAATTGCCCTAATGAGGGAGCAGGGACCTGGTCTAAGAGGTGGCCATGACCTTAGTTAGAAGCCCAGGAGTAAGCTGGACACCCATGTCCTCTGTGTCCAGTTCTGTTAGGTGGAGAAGAAGGGAGATACTTTCTGCAGTTAATCCCCATTTCTCCTGCTGCCTCACACGCAATTCCCTTTCCTTTAGTGTGCTGTGCCTCAGTTTCCCCACCTGTGGGAAGTTGGGGTGTCAGGGCCCTATGTCTTTTATTGCAGGAGGGACAGGAAGTGGCTGGTGGAGTTCAGCAAATGAGAGTCCTGGGAGAAGGAGACAGGGAAGTGGAGGGTGAGGAGCCCCACACATCCTGCCCCTCCAGGCTCTGCCCCTCAGTATCCTCCGCCTTTCCCCCAGGCTGCGGCCAAAGGACCACCCAGCCAGGGCGCCCTACATTACCGCTGAAGTTGGCACACAGACCCTCCACGTCCACAGACCTAGGAAACTGTCATCCCATGCCCCCATCCCACCCAGGGACTGCAGTCCCTCTTCCCCATCACTTTCAAGCCTTACCCCCAGTCCAGCAGTGGAGACCCTACCCCAGGCGTCCAAGATGCCCAGCAGAGTCTGTACCAGGCAGCGGGAGGAACAGAAGTGGGCATGGCAGGGTGAGCAGTGGGGACCCTGCCAGCCCCCTCCAGTGCCCCAATTCCCAGGCAGTTCTTAAAGGGACCAAGATGAATTAGTTAAAGGGAGCTTAAGGGGGTGGGTGCAGAGGAACAGTGGTGGTGGGGAGAGGATTAGGTTTGCCAGGGGCAGGAGGGCCACAGTGGGGGACTTGAGACCACCTCTACTCCCCTGGAAGCCCTCAGACTCCTCAGTCTGGCCTTTCACTCATCCCATGTGACCCTCATGTTGGCCACCCAGCTTCTGACTACCACCTCCTCTAGCCTGGTCCCTTGGGCCCCAGCCCACTTCCTCCCCGCTACCTCATACTCATGCCACCTCAGTCTCCGGCAAGAGCTGCCAGCTGGCACTGGCTGGTACTAAGCCTAGAGAATCAGCCCAAGGATTGTAAGGGTCTGAGGCCTGGCCCCAGAGGGGGAGGGGAGGCCAGCACCTCAGAGTCACTCAAGGGCGTAGGAGCAAGAGGCACCTTCCCCTCCCGACTGCCGCTCCAGGCCTTGTTTCTTCTGTTCCTCCAGGGGCCGAACAAGGGGGCACTGAGGTGCAGGGAGGCTAATGGACACAGGGTCCAGGCTCTTCCCCTCCCTTGTCTACTCCCTGGTGGCCTATCAGGGTGGTGACATGGAAAGGAAAATGACTTAGCCAGTTACTTCTGGTCATGGAGGACAGCTGAGACAAATTGAGGACAGCTGAGAGAAATTCACAGATAAAGCGAGGGCCAAAGAAATGGAAACTACAAAACAGCAGATGGACAGTGAACTAGCATAAAACTTCAGTTCTCATGTCACTCCTTTGCTCAAAATCCCCCTGGCTCCCCAGTGCCCATGGCATTAATCTCCAATGACTTTGGCTGTTATTCCTGGTCCCCTCCCATCTCTTCAGTGTGGAAGACGCTACCCTAGTCCACCTGGACCCTGCCTTTCCTCCAGTTCCAGTTTATACCTGTATTGCATCTCCTACCTGGAATGTAGCAATGTGGAAATGCCTAGAATTTCTTCTCAGTTTTACCTGATAGAAGTCTTCCTTTTCTTCCACACCCACCTCAAAAGAACCTTTCTTCCATAAAACCCTCCTGGATCTTCCTACAATATTCTAAGTTGCCACAGCAGTTCTTGGCAGTCAGAAGTCCTGGGCTCCACCACCAGCAAGCTCTCGTCCCTGGGTCTCAGTTGCCTCACATGAATGGGAGCACTGCCCTGGGTAATGTGGGTCAGTGGATTGAGCACCAGCCTGCAAATGAAAAGGTTGCTGGTTCAATTCCCAGTCAGGGCACATGCCTGGCCAGGCCAGGTCCCAGTCAGGGTTGTGTGAGAGGCAACCAACCACACACCAACATTTCTATCCCTCTCTTCCTCCATCCCTTCTTCCTCTCCCTCTGAAACAAATTTTAAAATTTTAAAAAGAAAAGAAAAAGAACATCTTGTTATATTGTGCTAATAGTCTGCCCACTAGTGGTGAAAGCAATTTGGCAAGAAGTAAAAGTGCTCATACCACTGAGTCTGCATTTACAAGACTCACAAAGTTCCTACTACATTGTCGCGTGTTGCACTAGGTCCCAGGGACTCAGAATGAGTAAAGCAGACAAAAATACCTGCCCTCATGTGTATGTAGCCTGGTGTGCAAGGCAGAAAATGAACAAATACACAAATGAAATATGTCCAGCCCTGGCCCAGTAGCTCAGGCGGTTAGAGCATTGAATGATACGTGAAGGTTGTGAGTTTGATCCCAAATCAGGGCACACACAAGCCATCAACCAATGGATCTTTCTCAAGGACTTCTGGCTAAGATGGAGGCATAAGTGGGTACACTGCATCTTCCTCTACAACTAAGAAAGAACACAACTACCTCAAAACCGGAGTCGAGCAAAACTTCCAGAAAATCGAGCTGCATGAAAGTTCAATAAACAAAGATATAAAGAAGAAATACTCATCCTGACAGGTAGGAGGGGCGGAGCCAGGGCAGAGAGGACTTGGTGTGGTGGCAGCAGCAACAGTTATAGTGGCTATGGCTGCCGTGCAAAAAGCACAGTCACAAATTTTTAAAAAAGAGGAAGGGGCACCTGAGGAGCGCACCCAGCACCAGACTGGACTGTGCAGCTCATGGTTCCAGTTTTGGAGAAAATAAGGCCACATTGCTTCTGACTGTGAAAACCAGTAGGGGTTGGGGTGGAGGAAGAAGCTGCTGGTCTCTCAGCAGAGTCCATTTGTCTAGAGGCCCCCAGGGTACTAGAACATCCACAGACCCAACTGCTCTAAAAACCACAGTCAAACCCTGGCTGGTGGTTCAGTGGATAAGGTGCCAGCCTGCGAACCCAAAGGTCACTGGTTTGATTCCCCAGCCAGGGTACATAACAAGGTTGCAAGCCAGGTCTCCAACCAGGTCTGTGGCTGGAGGCAGGTGAAAGACAACCATACATTGATGTCTCTCTCCCTCTCTGCCTCTCTCTCCTCCCCTTTCTCTAAAAATAATAAATAAAAATCTTTAAATAAATAAAAATAAAATGGGTCGGATGGGCCAAAAAAAAAACAAAAACAAAAACACCAAACCACAGCCAGGGCAACAGGTAGAGAGGTGCCAGCCCCATACGGAACATGGAAAAAGTGTTTGGAAAAGGTTGAGTGATAAACAAGTGGCATTGTTCCCTCTCAGACCCCTCCCACACATACAGCGCCACAGCATGGTGAAGTTGGTAGCCTCGCACTGACAAATACCTAAGGCTCCACCCCTTACAATGTAACAGGTGCAACAGTTCTACCTAACACACAGAAGCAAACACAGGAGTCTGTCAAGTTGAGGAGACAGAGAAGTATGGCCCAAAACAGGAAACAGATAAAAGATTCCAGGGAGGGAACTAAAAGATGAGGAGGTAGCCAATCTAACAGACACACAGTTTAAAACACTGGTGACAAAGATGCTCACAGACTTGACAGATATGCTTAAGTATGACAAACACATAAGGGAAAAAGTGAAGGCTATGCTAAGTGAAACAAAAATCATCCAGATGAAACCAATGGTGAAGGGAAGGAAACTAGGGTTCACATCAATGATTTAGAACATAAGGAAGAAATATACAGTCAACTGGGACAGAATGAAGAAACAAGAATTAAAGAACACAACGAGAGGCTTAGGAACCCCTGGGACAACTTTAAGCAGGCCAACATCCCAGTCATAGGGGTGCCAGGAGAAGAGAAAGAGCAAAAAATTGAAAACTTATGTGAAAAACTAATGAAGAAAAACTTCCCTAATCTTGTGAAGAAAATAGACATACAAGTCCAGGAAGCACAGAGAGTCCCAAACGAGCTAGACCCAAGGAGGACCAAGCCAAGATACACCATATTTTTTTTAAAAGAGATTTTGTATATTTACCTTTAGAGAGAAAGGACGGGAGGGAGAAAGAGGGAGAGAAACATCAATGTGTGAGAGAAACATGGATCAGTTGCCAGTCACACACACCCCTAAGTGGGGACCTGGCCTACAACCCAGGCATGCGCCCTGACCAGTTCACAGTCCAGTGCTCAATCCACTGAGCCACACCAGCCAGGGCATAATTAAAATGCCAAAGGTTAAAGATAAAAAGAGAATCTTTAAAGCAGCAAGAGAAAACGAGTTACCTACAAAGGGGTTCCTATAAGACCATCGGCGCTGCTTTCTTAAAAGAAACTTTGCGGGCAAGAAGTGACTGGCAAGAAGTATTCAAAGTGATGAAAAGCAAGGACCTACAACCAAGATTACTCTACCCAGAGAAGTAGTCATTTAGAATGGAAGGGCAGATAAAGTGCTTCCCAGACAAGGTAAAGCTAAAGGAGTTCATCATCACGAAGCCCTTATTAATGAAATGTTAAAGGGACTTGTTTAAGAAGAAGAGGCTCAAAACTATGAACATATCAATGTCAACAAACTCACAACTAAAAAATTAAAAACAAAAACAAACTAAGCAAACAACCAGAATAAGAACAGAATCATAGGTATGGAACTCATTTGGAGGATTATCACCTGGGAAGGGGAAGAAATGGGGAAATGGTGCAGGGATTAAGAAGCATAATTGGTAGGTGCAAAATAGACAGGAGGAAGTTAAGAATAATATAGGAAAGGTTGAAGCCAAAGAACTTATATGCATGACCCACGGGCATGAACTAAGAGGGGTGGGATTGCTGGAAGGAAGGGGGTACTGCGTGGAGGGGAGCAAAGGGAAAAGAAGTTAGGAGAACTGTAACAGCACAATCAATAAAATATACTTAAAAAAAGAAGACTCAACTCATGAATGAATAAGTAAGTGGAACAATAAATTGATGTTTCTCCCCACCCCCAATATTAACTTTTAAAAGAAAGAAAAACAAAACTTTATTTAAAAAACAAAATACATTCAGTAGTATGAAGTGCCCTGGAGAAAATAAAGCAGAGAGGGTGGCCTGAAAGCAATAGGGCTTAGGATTGGGAGGAAGATGCTTTTTCATAACATTTGGTGGGAAAAGGCTTTATTGGATGACAACATTTGAATAGACACAAAAAGAAAATGAGGAAACAAGCATCCAGTTATTTGATGAGAAGAGTAGTCCAGGAAGAGGGAAGCACTTGTGCAAATGTCCTGAGGCAGGTGTGTGCTTTTTGTGTTCCACAAATACCTAAGGTGGTCACTCGGGCAGAGTGAGCACCAGCGAGAGCAGCAAGGGAGGAGGTGAAGGGGTTGTCATGCCTGGCTTAGCAGCATTGTAAGGGCTTCGGCTTATACCCTGGGTGCTTTAGGAAAGCTCTGGAGGGTTTTGAGCAGAGGAGTCACCAAACTGTTAGAGGATCACGCTGCCACTGTGTGAACGATAAACTATATGGTATAAGAGCAGGAGACTGCTGCAGAAATTAATGCTGTAACCCAGACAAGAGATGGCAGCAGCACTGGTGGTGGTGGTAAGAATGGAGCAGATTCCAGATATATTTTAAAGGATTTGCTAGTGCATTGACTGTAGGGTACAAGAGGACAAGAGGAGTTAAGAATGAACTGAAAGTTTTTGGCCTGAACAACTGAAAAGAAGGCTGCTCATCAGCTGAGATGGAGGAGTTTATGGCCAAGACCTCTGGATATCAGTTTTGGACATGTTAACTTTGAGAGGCCATCAGACCATTAAACGGGTATTCATGACTGGAGTTTAGGTTTGAATTGTAAACGTGGGAGTCATCAGTGTGCAGACAGTGTATAAAGCCATGAGGCTGGAGGGAATGTCCAGGGCCTAGTGTAGACAGGGAAGAATTGAGTGCTGGGGCACACCATCTGTCAGAGGTCAGGGAGAAGAGGAAGGGCCAGCAGTGTAGTCTCAGAAGGACCATAGAGTGATCATCTGTGACAAACAAGGTCAAGGCAGATGAGTACTGAGAAATCACCACTGGATGAGCAATGTGCAAGGCATGGCGACCTTGACAAGAGCAATCTTTTTGGAATGAAGAAGGAAACAGGCAGCAGCTGAGAATGAGGAGAGGAAGTTTGAAGAAAGGATCTGGGGAAAAGGGACAGGAGCAGGGGAGCAATATCAGGGGGTATGTGGTCATGAATTTAAGGTAAAACCAGTCATCAGGGGAATCATTAGGATTATTCTATCCTAAGAAATGATCTGAACTAGTTAAAGAAAAGGCATTCACTATAACATTACTTACAATAGTATAAAACTGGGAATTAATGAAATGTGCAAAGGGATTGGTTAAATGAAGTGTTGTATAAGCATTCAGCCATGAAAAAATATGTTTACATAATAAGTATTCTTCATAAGATATCTTCAAAACATAAGATCTTAAGAACCAACATGAAAAAGATACTCTTGGGCCCTGGGTGGTGGCACAGTGAATGGGGCTCCAGCTTTCGAACCCAAGGGTCACTGGTTTGATTCCCAATCAGGGCGCCTGATCAGGTTGCAGGCCAGGTCTCCAGTCAGGTCTGTGGCTGGAGGCAGGTGAAGGGCAACCACGCATTGGTGTCTCTCTCCCTCTCTGCCTCTCTCCCTTCCCCTCTTTCTGAAGATGATGAAATAAAATCTTAAAAAAAAAAAGAGCAAAAGGGATAGAAACAGGGAACAACAGAAGAAAATGCAAATAACCAATACACATTCATTTAAAATTTTCAACTTCTCTTCAAAGAAATGTAATTTGTAACGATAATGAAAAATAACTGTTTTCCTATCAAGTTAGCAAAGAGTAAAACCAACAAAACTTGTGCTGCTGAGAGGAGTATGGGGGCGTGAGTTCTGCCGCAGATGAAAATGATAAGAGTTCAGTTTCTCTAGAAGACACCTGAAAATAGTATCAGTGACCTTTATAATGTGTATACCTGAATCAGCCAGCCCCCTTCTTGGAATTTATTTGATGAAAATACCCAGAGATATGTACAGAAATGTACATTCCAGGAAGCATCATTTATTAGAACAGCCAGCAAAAAAATTGCAAATGTCGTGTATATTTCAAACCTGAAAAAGAAAAATGCTCAGAGGCCTCCAACCATAATGTTCGTGATGGTTATCACTGAGATTTTTTTCTTGTTGCTCCTTTTGTATCCTCTCTGTAATTACAAAGTATTATATGAAACAGGAAAAAAATCATTAAAAAAAAAATAGTGTTTATACTCTGGGTGGTGTGGCCTAGTGGATTGAGCACCTGCCTGTGAACCAAGGGGTCGTTGATTCAATTCCCAGTCAGGGCACAGGCCTGGGTTGCGGGCCAGGTCCCCAGGTGGGGGCGTGCAAGAGGCATCTAATCGATGTTTCTCTCCCTCTCCTCCCTCACTTCTCCCCTTACTAAAAATAAATAAAAATCTTTTTTTTTAATAAAAATGTTTATAAACTTTGAAATAACATGGGAAAGAGTTGATGTATATTAACTGAGAGAAAAGCAGAATCAAATTTATTTATTGAGGGGGGATTTTTTAAGTTAATTTATTGTTATTGTATTACAGTCGTCCCATTTGTTCCTCATTGCTCTCCCCTGACGCACCCACCCCATCACCCCTCTCCAGAATCAAAGTTTAAGTCACCGTGAGATCTTAACTATGTAAAGTATTGGTCAAGAAATAAATGTCTGGAAAAAATCAGTGGTTGCCTCTGGGGGCCTGAAAAGGGATGACAAGCCTTTTTTGTTGTTACTTCTTATTTACCTGTGTTTTCAGTTTTACTACAGAGTATATGTTACATTCTAACAACAACAAAATGTTTAAATAATCACATGTGGCCTGTTGAGGGTCGAGTTTTGCCCTGTCATGTGAGGGAACCATCTTGCGGCAGCTTTTGCGGACTTGCCTTGTCGCCACAGCCCGGCTCAAGAACTGGGACGGGGCCCGCCGGTTCCGATGTTCTCCAGCCCTGGCCGGCCGCAGGGCCCTGAATTCAGCGCGGATCCGTCCACCAGGGTCAAGGGAGCCCCAGATGAGCTGCCACTTCCCGTCCATGGGTGGGGCTCTGGCGCCCCCCGGTGCCCGGACTTGGAAGTGCATGTGGACGCCCCCCAGAGATGGGACTCCTTCACCGATGTCCAAGGCCCAAAGGGGTCCCTGAGACCCTCACCCAGGGCTGAGAGAGGGGTTTCCTTCTTCTAAGCTGCCCAACCCAGGCAGGAACCCACCCTCTCCCAATCCCTTCCCAAGCCTCTGGGGAATTAGGGGTTTCCAGCGTGAAATCAGAGGCTCTTTCCCTCTTAATTCATTTTGCTTTTCCCAATGTTTTCCCATAGCTCCAGACATGCTTTTTCACACTGACCATAACGCAACCTCAGCTCCCCTGCCCCAGGGAATGTAAACTTATGTTTTATCATCACTATTTTCTGTTCAGAGGGGGAGTACAGTGTCACAGGAGCAGTGGTCTGCAACCAGAACTCTTGAAATGGCTGGTGGCCTTGGGCAAGTGAACTCTTGAGCCCTCCCCTTTCCAGGGACAAAGGGGACAATGAAACAGTGCAGAGGTGCATTGAAATCTACCAAGGGCAGCAGAGAGTGTGGTAACTGTAGCTCATTTTCCTTTGTGGGGGCCCTTTCCCTCAGCCCAGGCTCCTCATCCCCCCAGATTATAAACCACCTCCCTCCTGAGACCCCTGCTCTGCCTAACATCCCTTTTCCACAGTAGTCCCTGTTTTTTGACTCCCACTGGAGTGTAAGTTCCCTGAGGACACTGAACATGTTTTCTAAATGGATTTTTTAAAGGAAGGGAGACAAAGAAACATCAATTTGCTGTTCCACTTACTTATGCATTCATTACTTGATTCCTGTATATGCCCTGAGCAGGAACCGAACCCGCAACCTTGGCATTTTGGACCAATGCTCCAACCAGCTGAACCAACCAGCTAGGGCTGAACAAGTTGTCTTCTTCGCTATTCCCAAACAGCACAGAATGTGGCACAAAGGGACATTACCTGCATGTTTGCAGTCAATCCTCCTCCCTTCCTGAGGCCCTCACTAACTCTGAGGTGTCACCACCTTCAGTTTGAGTCCATGTATATATAGAAGTGCCTAGTATGTAGGTGCTGAGAAAGTGCCGGTGGGGTGAAGGGGAGAGCCCACTAGCACAGCTGTGCACCATCCAAACGTTCACCTGGGGTCCCCTGACGGCTGCATCTTGTCCCCCCTAGAGCGGGGGTGAGGCTGGGCAGCAGTGAGCATGAGGATGCTGTGACTGTGTGACATTTGTGTGTCTGCCGCTCAGAACACATGGTGACGCCCACCAACAAAGACACCACAGCAGACAGGGATAGAAACAGCTAGTGTATTGATTCAAGGAGAGAAGGGTGCCGATGGGGATTGGGGAGGCAAGGGGATCCTTAGTGTTTGCCGTAAACCACTGCACATAGCCTCCACCCTTCCTCACCTTCCTCCTCTGGGGTGGGGCCCTGCAGGCTCTCACCCTTTCTAGTCAGCCTCCCTCTCCCTCTGCACCTGCACCCACTTGACCTTGACCTCCAGTGACTGGGCAGACACCACCTGGCTCTGAAGCTGGGTGAAGCAGGCTCAAACTAACCTTTCTTCCCTCTTTTTTTACCTTCCACATCATTCCCGTCTCTTTTCTACATAAAATACAGAAAAAGCAAGCGCAGCTGGTAC
>PVIW01007448.1:0-72809 GCA_004026585.1 Noctilio leporinus
GAGAAAGATGAAGGGATTAAAAAGTACAAATTTGTAGCTACAAAAGAGTCATAGGAATGTCAAGTGCTCGGCTTGACTACAGTCAGGGACAGTAGTCAATAATAGTGAATAATTGCTTGGTACTGGGTGAGTACTTGAACTATCAGAGGGACCACTTAGTAAATTATATGATTTTCTAGCCACTACCCCGTACACCTGAAATTAATATAAAATAATACTGAATGACAACTGTAATTGAAAAAAGAAAGAAAGAAAAAAAGAAAGAAAGAAAGAAAGAAAGAAAGAAAGAAAGCTTTCTTTTCCTGCGCTTAGAATTAGAAGTCTAGCCTTCTTCAAACTACATATGCATTTCCTGGCTTTGTCCTGATCTCCCAGCCACCTTGAACAAAGAAACACTGCTGCTTCTTCCCAATTCCTATGATTTACACTTCATTGTTTTGGTTGAAATTAGGTCCAGAGTGGCAGAATTCCACATCACTTCTATCTTCCAGAAAATGAAATGGTCAACAAGTCATGCATTTGTCAAATGGCTGCTGTCAATCTGGTAAGTGTCTCAGTAGCAATTCAGATAATCAAGTTTTATGAAAACATACCATATCTACATTAGGAATTCCCATTATGTTCTTTCTTTTTGGCTGGCTGGCATGACATCACCTGTCTTTCTTTTTTATTTTTATTCAAACACTGCCCTCTAAGACAACACGAATCCCAAGCACAGATTCTCAGTGTTAGTCTGTCTCTCCTCTTACTAGTAACAGTCATCATCCTCACCACACTACTGCATCACACTCCCAGATACAAGGCCCCTTCACATACATCACTCATTTGATTCTCAGAGCAAGCAAGCAAGTGGGTCTTATTTCCCTCTTTATATACACAGCTCCTACTCGAGAAGCACTCTTTAAGATGCAAACAGCCCTGGTTGTTGTGTCTCAGTGGATTGAGTGCCAGTCTGTGAACCAAAGGGCTGCCGGTTCGATTCCCAGTCAGGGCACACACCTGGGTTGTGAGCCAGGTCCCCAGTCGGGCGCCCAAGAGAGGCAACCACACATTGATGTTTCTCTCCCTCTTTTTCTCCCTCCTTTCCCCTCTCTAAAAATAAGTAAAACCTTAAAAAATTAAAATAAAAAGGACACAAACAGGTCTTAATAAATTTGTCAGAATCTAGACTTCATTTCACTGTGCTTCAGTCTTAAGTACTTTTTCCAATTCCCCTTATACTGATACTCTAATTTGAATCACTGAGCTTCTCCCTCTTCCCCACTTCATTCCAACTATGATTTTCTTTCCTGTATTATATGAGCTGTTCTTCAGAGTGTTGAGAATTATCTGGATTCCTTTCCTCTTCCCCTTGTGTTTCATGTAAATCATTTTGGACCCTGTTTACTCTGGGAAAATTTTTCTTCCTCATGGTCATGTAAAGGATTCTACTCATAGCTCAAAGCTCACCATACCTAGTTCTTAAAGAAAATCCAAAAAACCAAAGTTCTGGATTTTTTCCCAAAGGTTCCATCTTCAAAAGAGAGAAGTGACGAAACACCATCTATGGTCCCTAAAGATGCTCCCCTGGTCAAGGCTGATGGTGTCTATCAGTCTCCCACTGATCATCAGAAATGACCCCTTCACCCTCCTCGTACTGGGCAGCAGAGCCATGTCACGAGCACACCTGCTAACTGGAGCCACTGAGTTACCTATGGTTCCTCATAACCACACTTTTTCTGAAAGTCTAGTTTACTTTCCATGTATAGTTGCGCCTATATGTTACATATTCATAGCTGCACATGCATGTATGTGTATGGCGGTGAGAGTATCATGTTCTGTTTAAGCTTCAAGTGTAACTGCGGACACAGACACTAAGCAAGTAAAAAATTATGAGAAGTACCATGATGGAAAATAATACAGTTTATGGGAAAGAAGACAAGGGCAGGCAATTTAGTTTTGGGGGTCCAGGACGGAATCTAGCAGGAAGTGACACAGTGCACAATTTGAAGGACAAACATGGTATAATTGATAGCTTTACTTGTAATAACTGAAAACTGGAAATAGCCCAAATGTCCATCAAGAGGTAAATGGGGAGCAAACTGTGGTTTATCTTTACATATACTATTACTCAGCATTAAAAGGGAATGAATTATGTTTTTAAAACTTAAAAAAATGTTTACTAGTTTTTGTAAGAAGCAATTTATACAATTCAGAAAGGTCTAATAAACGAAAGGACTGAGTTTTCTGAGTCTGAAAGAACTGCTTTTTATAACATGCCTGTTGAGATGTCACTCAGTAGCATCTTTTGTATATTAATGGCGATTAAAGAGAGGAAAAGATCTAAATAGCTTCAGGGTGGAAGCTAGATACCAGAAAAACCAATCATATGATTTTGGGGTTAGAACTTCAGGGGAAGGGAGAGGGGCAGAAGACTGAGTTCACTCATTAAAGACCAGTGAATTCATCGTCATGCCTACATAATGAAACCTTGAAGGAGAAAACATGGAGTAAGAAGCTTGGGTGACCTGTGGGTTGGTGAGCACCCTGACGTGCTGTCATGCCCAAAGAGGACATGGAAGCTCTGTGTTCTCCTCCCACCTCCACATCTTGCCTACACATCTCTTGCATTTGGCTGTTCCTGAGTTGTATTCTTTATAATAAAACCATAATTTTAAGTGTAATGCTTTCCTGTGTACTGTGAGTCATTCTCAAAAACTGTTGAATTGACAGGGGAGGAGGGAGTTCTTAAAACCCCTCAAATTTGTAGTTGACATATGAAGTGGGGGCAGTGTTGTCACACTGAGTCCTTCACTCAGAGGTTCTGTGCTAACTCCAGGGAGTGTCAAAGCCAAAATGAATTCTAGGACACCCAGTTTGTGTCAGGCAATTGGTTGTTATTGGGAAAAACCAAGCAATGAATACAAGTATACAGGTGAAGGGTAGGATGAAGTATGTTCTAAAAAGGAGAAACATGTGCATATGCTGTAATGTGGAAAAGAGCTTGATGCTTTTGAAGAATAGGTGACAATGTGACAGGAACAGAGAGTAGCATAAAATGAGTATGGAGAAGCCCTGGCCAATGTGGCTTAGGTGGTTGGGTGTCATCCTGCAGACCGAAATGCCAGATTCAAGTCCTGGACAGGACACACGCCTCAGTTGTGGGTTTGGTCCCTGATGGGGCACATATGAAAGACAACCAATTGATGTTTCTCTCCCATCAATGTTTCTCTCCCTCACTTTCTCCCCCTCTTCCCCTTTCTCTAAAAGCAATGAATAACAAAAATGGCCTCAGGTGAGGCGAATAGGAAAAACAAATAAAATGAATATGGTGTTTATTTTATTTAAAATTTTAAAACATCTTCACCTGAGGATATGTTTATTGATTTTAGAGAGGGGGGAAGGGTGAGAGAGAAAACAGAGAGAGAAACATCGATCAGCTGCCTCCTGTATATGCCCCAACCAGGAATGGCCCTCGCAACCCAGGTACATGCCCTGGCCAGGAACTGAACCCACAACCTTTTGGAGTACAGGACACTCCAACCAATTGAGCCTCCCGGCCAGTGTTCCTGGTGTTTATTTTAGATACAATGGGAAGCCACTGGATATGAGATAAATACATAGACCCAAACTAACTCATGATTTTAAAGGTCTCCTCCGGACTTTCTGTGGATTGTAGAGGGCCAAAAGCAACTGAAATAGGCAGGCGAGGCGGCGATGGTTAGTGTGGGGTGGAGGGGGAGCAGAATGAAGCTGGAGTGCCGGGATGCGACGAGGGAGTGCCTTTTGGATGTGAAGGGAGAGCAGGGACTTGGAACGGGCAGCAGGATGTTGCAACCAGTGGGGTGGAGTGAGGGGGATCAGAAAGTTCACGCCTGGGCATGTTATGCTAAAGATGCGATGGCAGAGCTCAATCAGAGAATGCAGAGCGGGAAGATGGCCACGGTCAAGCTCGGGAAGAATACCAACAGCGGGAGGTTGAACAGAAAAGGCTGTTCAGGAAGGGAGGCCAAGAAGGGCGGCCTCGGGGCAGTGTGGGATCCCAGAGGGCAAGCGAAGCCTCACAAATGGGTGGTCAGTTTGATACCTTTAAATCTGGTACGAGAGATGTGCAGGTGCCCTCAATAACAACAATTTAGTTGGGATATAGGGGTACAAGAGAGACTTGGAAAGGGAGAAAAAGTAAAAAAGGGGGCTCCAAGCCCAGAGCCAACGGATATGAGAAGGGGGATCTGAGGAAGCATCAGAGTGTTGGGGTGGGGAGCATTCAGAGTGGCCACATGAGATGGCTTCCTCATTTTTTGCCTGTGTTGAGCAATGGAAGACAGCAGCGAAGGCTGTCAGCCCTAAGGCTGAAGAGCCCATGCACAGGGCAAACCAACAGTACATCCCACCCAGCAGCACATTCTGCCCCTACTCCGCATGCACTGGAGGTGGTGACAGACAGAAGCAGTGTTCACATGGAGGCAAACATGGAATCTTCAATACGACCAAAACTCAGCAGTGTGAGAGGCACCAAGTAAGAAATAAAACAAAAATCACATACAGCCGAGGAGACAGTAATTAACAGCACAAAGACTTAAAAATAAAATATTATTAATCTCAAATGAATATGAAAGGAAACTATATTAACAAAATCATAACAGGTTATAAGGAAATTGTGTTAGAAATAAAATGCACTAAAACATTAAAATGTATTGGAAATAAAATGCATTAAACACATTAAAAACATTAAAAAAACTCATTAGATGGCATCAACAAAGAAATGAATCCAACTTTGGAGTAAAATAAGCTGGGAAACATTGCTGAGGAGGGCAAAAGGAAACTGAGAAAGAAAAATCAGTTCAGTTAAGAAACATAGAGCACAAATGCAGAATCTCCCTTATTCATCTAACAGAGAATCCCAGAATTCAAGCAAATAGAATTAGAGGAGAGGAAACAATAAAAGAAATAGAAGACAATGTTATAAAACTCAACACTCTAGTCTTTAGACTGAAAGGGTTTTCATTTTCAACAAGTATCAAACTCTTAGATCTTTTCTGAATCACTGTAGAATATAGTTCCACTCAAAAAGAACCAATAAAGGGGAAGAGAGCTCCATAAAACGGTTCAAGAAAAAAAAAAAGATAAAGCTCAAAAAAATGGTTCCCTTATAATGTAAAATAATTACAATCTAGAACATTTTTTCTTAAAGATTTTTATTCATTATTTTTAGAGAAAAGGGCACAGAGGGAGGAAGAAAGGGAGAGAAACATTAATGTATGGTTGCCTTTCACCTGCCTTCAGCTACAGAGCTGGCTAGAGACCTGGCTTGCAACCTGGTTATGTGACCTGGCTGGGAATTGAACCAGTGACCTTTGGGTTCGCCAGCCAGCACCTATCCACTGAGCCACCAGCCACCAGGGCTCCAATCTAGAATTTAAACCCCAGATAACTGCTACCTAGGTGCTTGCTGGACGGGTGTGAGCAATAATTACGGGCTCCCTGAGAGGCCTATGGGGGCCAGCTCCAGTAGGGGCTGGAATCATGAAGCTGCCAGGAACTGAGGCCATGGTCACTTCCCTCAGCAGTTACCTCCTATGCTTCAGTTTGCATGGATGGATGTCCTAATATCCAACACCTGAATTCACACAACTTTGAGCTCATTCAGGGTTTCTCAATGCCAACTGAACACAAGAATCAACAGAGCCTTTAAATATCAGATCGATCAGGTCCCATGCCAGATCGGTTAAATCAGCATCTCTGTGCAAGGAGCCCAGGCTACTGCTGCTGCTTTTTTTCTTAAAGCTTCCCAGGCAGTTCTAAGGTCTAGTCGTAACTGAGATTCATGAGATAAGTGTTTCAGACTGTCAGAATCCAACTTAAAACTTGTAGAAGGGACTTCCAGCCAAGATGGAGGCGTAGGTAGATATGCTTTGCCTCCTTCCACAACTGTAAGAAGGAATACATCTACCTCAAAACAAAAATCCACCAGAACTACCAGAAAAATTAAACTGCATGTAGGTCCAACAAATGAAGATATAAAGAAGCAATGTTCATCCAGAGAGGTGGGAGGGGCAGAGATGGGGGAGCCAGGGTGGAGAAGACCCAGTGCAGTGGTGGCAGCAAGGCAGTGGCTGAGGATGGCTGGCAGAAAGAGTGATCACACATAATAAAAGCTGGGAGGAACAGCTGGGGAGCCATCCCAGTCCCAGGCCAGACTGCGCAGTTCACAGTTCCAGCACTGGGAAAAGAAAGCCTCATTGCTTCTGGCTGTGAAAACCAGTGGGGTGGTTGGGGTGGCGGAAGGTACTGATGGTCTCTCAGGAGTCTGTTTAGAGGCCCCCATGATACTAGGACGTTCGCAGACCCACCCACTCTGGGAGCCATCACAGGGCAACAGCTAGAGGGGTGCCAGGCCTATATGGGAAGCAGGTGAAATAACTGGAAAAGGGGCAAGTGTCCATCAAGTGGCATTGTTCCCACTCTCCCCAACATACAGCACCACAACGTGGTCGACAGGTCACACAGCACTTAAGGGTAACTAAGGCCCTGCTCCCTTACAACATAACAGGTGCCACAGCTTTACCTAATACACAGAGGCAAACACAGGAGGCAGTCAATGAGGAGACAGAGAAGTATGGTCCAAAAGAGGGAGCAGATCAAGGCTCCAGAGGGAGAATTAAGCAATGAGGAGACATCCAACCTAACAGATGCAGAGTTCAAAATACTGGTGATAAAAATGTTCACGGAAATGATTGAGTACAGCAAATACATAAGGGAAGAACTGAAGGCTATGCTAAGTGAAATGAAGAAAAATCTACATGAAACCAATGGCGAAGGGAAGGAAGCTAGAGTTCAAATCAACGATTTGGAACATGAGAAAGAAATTAACAATCAACCAGTACAGAATGAGAAAATAAGAATAGAAAAATGAGGACAGGCTTAGGAAACTCTGGGACAACTAGGAACATACTAACATCCTCTTATCCAGAAGGGGAAGAGGATGAGGAAGAAGAAGTTGAAAACTTATTTGAAAAAATAATGAAGGAAAACTTCCCCAATTTGGTGAAGGAAAAAGACATGCAAGTGTAAGAAGCAAAGAGAGTCCAAAATAAGCTAGACCCAAAGGGGGCCACAAGACACATCATAATTAAAATGCCAAAATTAAGAGATAGAGAGAGAATCTTAAAAGTAGCAAGAGAAAAACAGAGTTACTTACAAAGCATTTCCCATAAGACTGTCAGCTGATTTCTCAAAAGAAACTTGCAGGCAAGAAAGGACCAGCAAGACGTATTCCAAGTGGTGAAGAGCAAAGACCTACAACCTAGTTTACTCAATCCAGCAGTTATCATTCAGAATGGAAGGGCAGATAGTGTTTCCCAGACAAGGTAAAGCTGAAGGATTTTATCATCACCAAGCCCTTATTATACAAAATGTTAAAGGGACACATTTAAGAAAAAGAAGAATATCAAAACTATAAACAGTAAAGTGACAATGAACTAACAACTATCAACAAATAATCTTAAAAAAAAAAAAAAAGACAAAAACAAACTAAGCAAACAACTAGAACAGGAACAGAACCATAGATATGGAGATCATATGGAGGGGGAAGGGAGAGGGGGGGAATAGGTGTAGGAGGTGTAGGGATCAAGATACAAAACAGACGGGGGGCATTAAGAATAGTAAAGTAAATGGAGAAGCCAAAGAACGTATATGCATGACCCATGGACATGAACTAAGGGAAGGGAGGGACTGCTGGAGGGAAGGGAGGTTCAGAGCAGAGTGGGGCAAATGGGGGTAAAAGGGGCAAAAAAGGAACAACTGTAATAGCATAATCAATAAAATACACTTAGGGAAAAAAACTTGCAGGACAGGACTCAAACTGGCCTTGTTCATCTCTGCATGTCGAATTGTTGAATACCTGCACTGAAGCGTGATGAAGTACTATAATGAAAACATGAGTAGGGACAGTCTAAGAAGGGGTGGCCTCTCGGGTAAATGTGCCAGGAGAAGACTTCACAGGCCAGACGATTAAGTTTTGTTTTGAAGGATTAAGAACAGGACAGGTCAGTGGGTGGGTAAGTACCTTTAGGCAAATGCAGAAAACTGGATTACACACACCACCCCTCCAGGCCCTGCTGCTCACTCAGCCAAAAAAGGAAGGGAATGACCTCCAAATTGGAGGGACTCGTAATTTGGTGGACGTCATGAGGCAAAGATTCATGAAATACTGAATCTGCAAGAATATAGAACGATTCTTTGGCCCCACACTAGAGGAACTGTGGGAGCTGGCTGGTTTCAGCGTGTTCTGTCTGGCACTAATCAGAAAAAAAAAAAAATGCTGGGAGAGGTGGGAAGAGATCTTGGAATTTTCTGTGGTAACATGAGAGAGGACAGTCTCTTTTTGTGGGAGGCAGAGATATCCTTGTAAATTGGATGAAGTTTCATTAAATTTCCAGCATTTCACATTGCTGGCATTGTGTCCTTTGGGAAGAAGTCCTGGGTCCCCACTTAGCTCCAATGAGCATATTAGCTGGGCATACTCTGAAAAGGGAAATAAAATAGAGATGAATTCCCAGCCTAGTGGGTGGTGTGGCCTTGGAGTTGAGGTAATTAATATCCTATGCCTTGGTTCATTGACAAATCTCTGAAGTCTATCCACTTGGAAAAAAAGTAAAGCTGTATGTAATAGATTCCAGATGGACAAAGGAAGACCCAAACATGAGAAAACAACAGGAGAGAAAATACTCATGAAGAAAATATAGAAGAAGATGGACAGATCTGCTTGGTGAAAAATACCAGAAAAGACAAGCAACTGAAGACACACACATACTAATAATCACAAAATAGGAGATCCTAAACTTCAGTAAGAAAAATGCACACATACCAATAAAAATGTGAGCAAAGGATATGAATAGATGATTCAAAGAGCTATAAGAGATCAGTAAATAACACTCATGATGAAACAAATCCAAATTAACACAAGATACCAATGATACCTCCCAGATTAGCAAAATTAAAAACATGACAATTTCTAGGACAGTTGAGAAATAATAGTAATAAGAAAAATAGGCAGAAATAGTAAGAGATTATTCTTGGCGGAAGAGTGCAAATTCATGCAACTATTCTTAGGGGCCATCTGGCAGAGTTTTCAGGTTTTGATAATAGCAATGATAAAAACTATCCCAGAGGGAACATAGACAGAAAAATGCAGGCACATAAAACAAAAATTGAGGACAATCTAAGAGTCAGTCAAAAGAGGAATGATTATATAAGATATGGTAATCAAACAATGAGAAAAGCTGTTTTTTAAAAATGAGGTGAATTTCCACATGGGGAAAGTTAACTACAGAAGAGTGAGTAAAATAAGTTATAGAATAATATATGAGGAGGCAACCAATTTTATAAACTAAAAAATCAGAAAAACCACTATTTATGTGCAGTGTATATACAGAAAGAAAAATACTGAAAATATAAATACCAAACTACTAACAGTGGTAGTTTCTAGAGGAGAATTAGGGAAAGTTTGAATCTTTCTAAGAATTCTTGTCCTTCTATTGAGTATTAAAAATAACAAACAAAAACATTCATGTTTTCATGCTGATATTCAACTTTAAAAAGTCATATTTAATATTTTTGCTTTAAAATATTTGGATTAGCTTAGCATTATTTCATATCTTTTTATATTGTCCCTATAAACATTTTTCCTTTGTACTCTACAATTTTTCACAAAAAGATTTTATTTATTATTTTCCAGAGAGAAGGTAAGGGAGAGAGGCAGAGAGGAAGAGAGACATCAATGTATGGTTGCCTTTCACCTGCCTCCAGTCACGGACCAGGCTGGAGACCAGGCTTGCAACCTGGTTATATGCCCAGCAACCTTTGGGTTCACAGGCCAGTGCCTTATCCACTGTGTCACCAGCCAGGGCTTAAAATTATATTTAATTAAATTAGCTAAAATTATATAAAATGAAAAATTCTGTTTCTCAGTTGCACTAGCTACATTTCAAGCACTCAAGAGCTATATGTGACTAGTGGTCATTAAGTCTATACTGATCTTTCGGTTTCTTGTTTGTTCCTAACTACTTTTATTTCCACTTAATTTTTCATCACTTAAAACAAATGTGAAACTTTTAACCTTCATTTGTTTCTGTTTATGTCCCACTGTTCAATCTGATTTTGTGCCAGTGTCACACTGTTAGCTCCACAAAATGCTTATCGCCTGGGAGGGCTAGCATTTCCCCACCCTCCTACATTTTTTTTTAAAGATTTTATTTATTATTTTTAGAGAGAGAAGAAGGGAGAGGGCAGAGAGGAAGAGAGACATCCATGTATGGTTGCCTTTCACCTGCCTCTGGCTATGAACCTGGCTGAAGACCTGGTTTGCAACCTGGTTATGTGCCCTGGTTGGGAATAGAACCAGTGACCTTTGGGTTTGCAGGCCGGTGCCTTATCCATTGTGCTACCAGCCAGGGCCTCTTCCACATTTTTTATTTTGGTTCTTCTTTCTTGATATAGATTATGTTGTAATTTTGACCTATTTTATTTATTAAAGTAGCACAGACAAAAGTAAACTTCATTTTTTATTGGTGAAATATAGAAATATAATTGAATTTATCCCTAGATATACTAAATGTTTTTTTTTTCTTTTCTTTTCTTTTTTAAATTTTATTGTTGTTGTATTACATCCATCCCCTTTTTGCTCCCCTCTGTCCCCCTTCCCACCCACCCATTCCCCCCAAAGTCAATCCCACCTGTTGTCCATGTCCATGTCCATGGTTCCTTTATACTAGGTTCTTGTCTAAGCTAAATGTTTTCTTTTATTAGAATTCTCATCTCCCTTTGAGATTGGAAAAATGAAACGAGCTGCTTCTCTGTGGAGGTACCATCATCCAGAAACTAATTAAAGGCAGAATGCTGGGCTCTAATTCTCTGGGGAACAAAATGCATTAGTAACTAAAATTTTAAAAATATCACAAGTGAGATTTTATGTTAAAAATGGCAACTGGTTTATCTGACAACTCTTTCTCAGCCTCATCAGTTTACAACAGGTGAGATGAGCCCATCAGGATCTCTTCTTGACACGAGGCCACCTGCTCCTCAGCATCATTCAGGAAGTGATTTCTCATTTTATGGCAGAGAGGGAAGGAGGGTATCCAAGGGCTTTCTATAAGAAATACAACTGTATGATTTTCATGCCAGCATCTGACCTTACTGTAAGAGCTGCAAAAGAGGTACACCTCCGAACAATACAGAACTGATCTTTCAATATTGCCCTGTGTCCAGCAACTTTGTTGAATTCTAACACTTACTCTAATACTTCCTATCTCTAGCTTCTTTTAAATTTCTATGAATATAATCATGTTGTAATGATATTTTTCTTTTCCAATTCTTTAAAAATGCATTTTATTGATTATGCTATTAAGTTGTACCACTTTTCTCCCTTTTGCCCCCCCTCCACCTGGTACCCCCCATTCCGTCCAGCAATGCCCATCTTAATTCATGTCTATGGGTCATTCATTAAGTTCTCTGGCTTCTCCATTTCTTGTTCTGTTCTTAACATCCCCGTTTATTCTTTATTTTTATTTTTTATTGTTGTTGTATTACATCCATCCCCTTTTTACTCCCCTCTGTCCCCTTCCCCACTACCCACTCCCCCTGCCAATTTTTGCCCCTTAATCCTTGCACCTTTCCTCCCATTCTCCCCTTCCCTTATGTTATCAGATAGATTTAAAGGAGCTTCTATTCTTAAGTTTCCTAAGATTTTTAAATGAATGGTAGTAAATCTTAACAAATTTCTAAAGGTCGCAGGTTCGATTCCCCAGCCAGGGCACATAACCAGGGTGCAAACCAGGTCTCCAGTCAGGTCTGTGGCTGGAGGCAGGTGAAAGGCAACCATACATTGATGCCTCTCTCCTTCTCTGCCTCTCTCCCTTCCTCCCTTTCTGAAAATAATGAAATAAAATCTTAAAAAAAAAAAAAAATCTTAACAAATTTCTTTGATGAGATTTCTCCCATTGATTAAGATGGTATTATTTCTCTCCTTTATGCAATTCATGTAAATTACACTGATTTTCTGATACTAAGTCAACCTCAAGTTTCCTGGAATAAACCGAACTGGGTCATGATACAGTAGTCTTTTTATATTATTGGTAGATTCTTGCTTCCTCCATGAGACTGACTTGTATTTTTTGTTTCTCATAATATTTTTGTCAGTTGTTGTGCTAAGTTCATAAGGTGAGCTGGTGAGTATTCTCTCTTTTGTTCTCTAGAAGATTTGGTCAATATTGATATTATTTTTTCCTTAAAAGGGTGTAAGTTATCAATGAAACTATCAGGGCCTAGAATTATCTTTGTGGGAAATTTTAAAATTATGTATTGTTTTAAAAATAGATACAGGACTATTCAGATTTCCTATTTCTTCTATGTCAGTTTTGGTAAGTTGTACATAGTTTTTTAATTGTTCTATTCCATCTTAAAATTTATTCCCATAAAGTGGTTCATAAGGTACTCTGGTGGAGGAAAAGAAGTCTGTAGGATGTGAAGTAACGTCCTCTTTTATATTTCTGACACTGATTATTTATACTTTCTCTTTTTTCTTTGTCGATCTTCCCAGGGGTTTATCAACATTTTCATTCTTTTCAAAGATCCAACTTGCAGTTCTTTCAACCCTATCTATTGTACTGCTTCCCTTATATCATTAATTATACCATTATATTACTTCTACTTCATTTTTTAAAAAATTAATTTATTGTTGTCTTAACATTTATTCCATTTTCCTCCATTGCTCCATTGATGCCTCCCTCCATCCCCTCTCCCACAGTCAATCCCCACAGGTTGTCCATGTCCATGGGTCATTTATACTAGTTCCTTGACTAAACTGTTCCCATGCTTTGCCTCTTTTTCCCCCCACCCCTCCTTCTACTTTCTTGAGGTTTAATTAGCAGTTCTTTTTCTGATTTATTGAAAGATGTGTTTTTTCTTTTCCAACCTTTTATAAAGCAGTGATTGTCAACCTTAGCTGCATACTGAAATCAGCTGGGGAGCTGTCAAATGCTTGGGTCCCATCCTAGAGATTTTTTTCACCCCCCTAACTAATGCCAAAGTGTTTTATTTGAAAGGGCTGGAAACATCATCATCATCATCATCTTCTTTTTTTTTTTTTCTTTTGGAACTTAATATATTGCTGTTGTATTACAATTTTGTTTCACCCAGAGATTCTGATGCAACTGGTCTGGGCTGTGGCTTGGGCATCAAAAGTTCCCAAGCACTTCTAGCATGCAACCAAGCTGGGGTTTTAAGACATATCTTCTTTTAAGACAGGTTTTAAGACATATCTTCTACATACAACTTTAACCTCATCCTACAGCTCTTAATATTTTCTTTATTCATCAGTTCAAATCATTTAAAAATTTCAGTTGTGATTTAATTAATATACAATTAAAAGTGGGCAAATGCAATATATAGTTCTAGAAGTCAGGTAAATGGTAACCTTTGGGGAAGATGGGGGTTGTAATTCATGGAAATACAGGGAGCATCTAAGGTACCATTAATATTATACCTTTTTCCTGGTAGTTATATAAGTATATTTAATTTGTGATCATTCATTGAGCTAGACACTTATGATTTGTGTTTCTGTAATTTTGTATTGTATTTTAACTACTTTTTTAAGTGAAATCACCTGAAGATTCCATACAAGTGGTGGAAATTTCCATGGCAGTAACCTTTTTATTAGAAACAGCATGATGCCTTCCAAATTCTAATGGAAAGTAATTTCCAACCTAGAATTCTGTATTCCATATTTCAATCAACTGTGAGGGTAACATTAAGAGTTTTTTTCAGATGGGAAGGCCACAGAAGTTATCTCCCCTGCACCTTTTCTCAGAAACCTCCTGGAGAATGTGCCCCAGGAAGAAGTAAATAGGGAAATGAAGACATAAGATCTGGGAGACAGAGGTTTCAGTGTAAGAGGAAGGCAAAACAAACTCCCAAATGACAGCTGTGCTTCAGGCCTCAAGAAGCAGTGCACTAAGGAGCAGCAGGATGAAGGGTTCTCAGGTAGACATCTCTGCAAAAGAAACTACAACCAAGAGAGTGCCTACTTGGGTGTGACCAAACTGAGAGAATTTTTAGTTCTGTTTGAGTACAGAATAATTAGAGGCAGCTACATAGGAGACAAAACCATTTTTTAAAATACAGTATTACATTTAGAAGGAGCAAAGAGTGATCCCCCATCCAAAAACTGGAGAAGAATAATCACAGCTCATTTCAGCTGTGAATAGGAATTTTATGATCATAATAACATAAAAAGGGGTGACTGATTTAGCCAAGCATTGTGAGGTAACCACGTTAAATGAATGGGCAGAAGGGAATTTTGTATGTTCTTATGGTATGGGAAGTTGTTGGGTGAGGTAATATAAAATAGTAAATCCTCATTTTTTACAGTAGGATATCAAAAGTAACTGAAAAATCAAAAAACAGTGTAAGCCTGGATAAGGAAAAACAGCTAAAATAATTTAAATTGGGGAAAAGGGAGGGGTGGGAAGGCAGTGGGGCAGGATGTGCTGTTTTCTCTTATTAGCAGCACTATAGCACTTATCTTTTCCAATATGTATATACGGTATTTTCGTAAAAATAAAATTAAACTGAGAAAGAATATCTGAAGAGCTTTACAAGGCATTTTAGCTTTACAACTCTAATCATCTGAATCATATCTTGAACAGGGAGCATAAATGTAGCACTCATCAGTAACGATTATTGTTATTTCAACCCAAATTCTCCCCATGTGAAGAGCCAAATTATCTACATTTTAAATAGGGTCCATGAAAAGCTACTTCAAAAAGCTAGAACATACAAAGCAAATGTTTTAATTTTATCAGATGAGGCTGAATTTATACTATTGTTACTGACACGTAACTTTTCAGGAACATAAATACAATTGGTCTGATCTGCTGTGCAAACTCAGAATATTCATTTATCTTTTATGAGCAGATAATTAATGGAATTAACTGCCTGAATCAAAAGAACAGATATAGTTTGTATGAGTGAAATTACCTGAAGAAAGTCACAAAGAACTGTACCAGGTCCATAAAATTGCTGTGCTGGGAGAAGGCAATCTGGGACAGAAAAACAGGCAGTGATTAGGTAGGTTACAAAATAGCACCATTAACTCAGTCTTCTTGGTTCAATAGTTAAGATGAACATCTATTTTTATTTTAAAGAGATTAATGTAATTTTTTCCACTTGAGGAACAGTGCCCCATCCCTTAAGATTTTGTTTAATTGCCAACCCAAAAGTATTACAGTAGGCCCTCCAATAACGTTTCATTCAATGTCAGTTTCCTTATAATGTTGATGAGGTGCCAGAGGAAGTAACTATTGTTTGTATCAATTAGTCTACAGTAACACTGTGTTAGATGTTGCTTTGCTTAAAGTCACAGAACCCATCAATGATGTTAAGTGAGGACTTAACTGTACACTGAGGCTTCAACTACCTCTCCCAGCACCTTCCTGCTCCTGCTCATGTACCTGAGTTCTGATGGGCTGACCCTGAAGACCCCTTAGACTACTGACAAGCAACTGAGTTTACCTGCTACCTCCTTGGGCCTTCATCCAGACAAAGTACTCTCTTGGTTTGCTTCAAATTAATTCTTGATCTACGGCAAGGTAGGCAGCCCTCACCTTGTGCCCTTCATTACTTTGACCTTTATGTGCTCAGTGTGTACTCATTTCAAGATAATGTCTTTTATAACCATATCTCAAATTTTACCATAATACCACCTGACAATCAGCATCAGCTGGAACTTAAAAAAATCTTATTTACATTTAATAGTCTTTATACCAAGAATATAAAAATCCCTAACATAGTCAAAAGCACGGAGATGGGCATTATTTTGTGTGATAGTGTATAGTAGAATGAGTAGCAGAGGGGAGACAAAGGCAGGACCCTCTGCCTTTACAGTCTAACGAAGAACTTAACAGAGGAGGCTGGCAGTCTAGCAGCAGAGGGAGACACATCTCACCCACTGACTCAGCAGTCCTGGCCTAGTCTGATAATAGCCAAGTGTTCCAATATCACAAGAAACACTATGTTAGCATGGGAGGAGGAAAGTTCCTGGAATTCTATGTATTGTTTTCACTATCTGGGGAGAAAAGCCTTTGAAACTGTGTACCCATCCCAAGGCCTGGAAGGGGGAAAAGAAGGGAGTGCACAGTGCCCGAAGAAGAAGCCCATAAAACAACTTTGGTTAATTGCCTACCTCTGGTCACTATCTATTTTAAAAAGGGGTCCCTAATGCTTACAGAAAGAGCCCATAAATAACTGCGTAACTGCCCCAACTTTAACTGCTTCTCTTCACTTACGTGTTTTCACAACAACAAGAAGAAATGGAGTTTGGATTCGGGCTAACAAGCCCCCACACATGCCTAAGTTAGGGTAGTCACGTTTCCCAGAGAAAAGCTGGCACCACCTCTATCCGTCAATCAATATGTAACTTCTCCCCCACACCACCAACTACATAAGTCCTCAGAATAAAGGATTCACTCTCTTGGATCTCTGGCCACACTAGGGCAAGCTTGCCACCTCAGCCTTTGGCCACCCTTGCTTTTGCTCTCCCATTCACCAATAAACTTTGTGTGCACACTAACAGGGTCACTGATCTGTAACTCTATCGCATCGAAGAGAAGAACCAGAGTTTCTCCGGTAACAATATTAAGAGAAACCAATGTCAATTAAACTGTGATAAAATGCTTTTAAAATCATTGACTATAAGATTCAACTTGATTTCAGAGATATTAAATATGAAAAAATGTACACCTCAGGGTTTATTACCAAGTATGACAATTGTGTCCAGATTATTATCTATGATACATGTAGTACCAACCAGGTATTTTGGAGTACCCCCCTTTTTGGGAGAACATGGTACTCCTTGGACAGAGAAAGATACTGTAAGATGAAACAATTACTGAATAAGGTGGTAAGTATTCCAGGACAGACAATACATATGACAATCAGAGAAGTAAATGATTTTTCCTAATCCCACCCAACCCGCTACCTTTGTGAGGAAGCAACTCCCACCCAGGCACCAGCACAGGAACAATTCAGTGCTGTGCTCTTTTAACAGAGAGACACACAAGATGCAGCAGAGGTTTCCTCTGACTGCCTTTTTGATGGTCTTATTTTCCTTCTGACACTCCATAAATAAAGATCCAACAGCACGTCTTCAGGCCATAGAGTATTACATGGTACAGAATTTGAAGATTTTGTACCCATCCTCTAGCTATCATTTATAATCATAAATACAAAGATAAGATAGGTTCTATATCTTAAATAAGAAGAAACCCACATTCTTTGCTTTTTCTCCGTATTTTTCAGTGACATACCCCAAGTAAGAAGGCTCCTTGAGAATATGGCTGTAGTCCTTACATAAAAGCATTTTAGTAAGATTGGAAAGCTCACAGAAGGCAGTAAATGGTGAATTTTCTGGATGTGAAAGGAAAAAAGAAGTAGTACACACTGGTGGTTACAGAATAGACAGGGGGATGTTAAGAAGAATAAAGGAAATAGAGAAGCCAAAGGACTTATATGCATGACTCATGGGCACAAACTAAGTGGGGCATTGCTAGAAGAAATGGGGTACTGGGTGGAGGGGGGCAAAGGGGGGAAAATTGGGACAACTGTAATAGCAAAATAAATAAAATACATTAATTAAAAAAAAAGATTGGAGAAAGGCAATTATCAAAACAAAGTTATTCAGTCTTGCGGAATGAAGATTCCATGTTATACCTCATAAAGAAGGAGAAGAAAACAGGTTCTAGTTTATTCAATTCTGTTTATAGAGTTTAATCTCTTAAAACATTAGTATGTTCTCAGTGTTTACACTTAGAAGGAACCCATAATATGCTTTTAATTATTATAGGATGCCAAAACATTAGAAAGCCAATGGCACCGTCTGAGGACCCACCAGGCATCCATGTCCCTATTCCTCAGGGCAGCTCCCCAGTGCTTGGCACAGCAGGGCCACACTCCATCACGTCCAATTTAAAATCATAATGAACCTGCATAAACTGGCTGCCAGTGTGGCTGGACTCACATTACTCTAAAAGATGTCCTATTCTGTTGAATGTTTATCATCTAAGTCTCCACAGTTACAATGTTTCCTAGGAAAGCAAAAGCTATAATACACAAATGTTTATGAATGGATTGACCATTTAGAAACATCTAGACCTTCTTAATACCCCACCCACTGTCAGTCTTTATTAATATTTAGTTGTTAGGATGATGAAGTTACTATCTAAACTAAGAACTGCTGAGAGTGAAGGGGAGTGCTAATAATAATTACACTGGGTCCTGGCTGGTGGCACAGTGGATTGAGTGCCAGTCTAAGAACCCAAAAGTCGCTGGTTTGATTCCCAGCCAGGGCACATAACCAGGTTGCAAGCCAGGTCTCCAGCCAGGTCTGTAGTTGGAGTCAGGTGAAAGGCAACCATACATTGATGTCTCTCTCCCTTCCCCTCTCTCTGAAGTGCTTTTTCTGAAAATAATAAAATAAAATCTTTTAAAAAATTACAATGGGGCAACAAGCATGAATTGGGCCATGCTCACTTACAGACTGTCGGAAAATGAAAAATCATTTCTGCAAAAGATGAGAGTTTAATGAAACTACTATTGGGGAACTGGTCACATAAAACCATTGACAAAGAAGACTGGGCAGAACTGCCAACTGAGAAGGGATTAAGTATACACATAAACCCTTCAAAGTACTGAAGAGCATTAAGAGAGGATCTTGGGAAAACTAATAAGGACTTTGACTATTGCTTTTAAATCATGCTGGGAAGTCAACTGTGATGAGAAAGGCTAACCTCCAAGCACCACTGTACAGCTGAAGCCACAATCTCTATCTCCTTGTCTTGCTCCATTTTTCTTCAGCCTTTATATGTATGTTTATTTATAGTGCTTTTCTTTCAGTGGAAAGTAAGATCCATGAGGACAGGAACTTTGTTGCTGATTACTGTATTTTAGTAGATTAGTGCCTAAAGTGGTGATGGCCATGAAAGAGGTGCTTAATAAATATTTGCTGGATAAATGAACATGATACTTAGAAAAACAGTGACCTCACTTCCCTCATAACTCAGACACAACTGAGTTTTATTTCTTCTAAGAACTGGCTCATGGCTACAACCATAAGTTAAATTTGTTAACTAAAATGAAAATAAACCTTTTTTTTTTTTAGTTTTATTTTTCAAGATAATACCCCAATCAGACTTTTCTTTCATGATTTTTATGAAAACATCGAAATGTGTTGGTGGACTTATCTGACATTGAAGATCATTAGGATTTCTATAATAAAATCTATTTACCACAAAGAAAAATCTCATAATTTATAAATTAAACTCCCAATGTCATTCTTCTCTCTTTTCAAATAGTAGGTATTACTCTCCACACTCAATGATATCTAGAATTTATGTCCACAACCTGCTGCTGACTTGATTTGCAGTGATGTTTGATTAAGGTGTGCTTGGCTGGGTGGGCTGGGGACTTGGTACGTGTTAAATAACTTCTAAAAACCAAACTCAGAAGCCCAGCTATCCCCAGGGCTTGGGGTAGGATATGGAGGATCTGCCCTGCCTAAGCACTAATTTTGTGTGTCAGCCAAACAAGTGTTTTCAGATGGCCGTACCACTGCCCTTGACCTTTCTGCCACCAGTGTGCCTTCCCTTCCTCCTTCAGCCACCCCATCACCCCCTGGGAAATGGCTCTCTTCCCTACATCTCTCGACACTCGATCCACTTCTGTTTCAGGGCATGCAATAAACATATTCTACCTGTGTACAGAGAGGTAATCTGGAAGAGTCCTGTATTCTGACAAAGATAGAAATATCTGACTTTTTCATTGCTGTCGGGGGGAAAAACAAAAAGGCAATTTCCCACCTTACACATGAGAACAGATGCACCTTTATATTCTGAGATCCAGTCCAGGGTTCTCAAACTCTGGAGAGCTTACAACACAGTCTGAACCCTATTCCTACTCTTGTAGCTTAAGCCTAGGTGATTCTGGGGTCCAGGCCACACTTTAGGAAACTGAAATTAGGAATTATCTGAAAAATCTCTTCCCTCACTCCTTTCCCTGAACAATTTCATTCAAGTTTCATGAACTGCACTGAAAATAACTGACCATTTTTACTTGAAAGATTTGGCCCCCAAAGAACTTAACTTGGATCTTCCCCAGGGTGGGAGTGAGGGGAAGGATGAGGGTAGGGAAGAGAGGATGGTGCCCTGAAACAAGAGAGAGGCAGGGCCCCCACCTTGAGACTGGAAAGTGGGGGGAACAGAGAGGATGCTTTGGAGTTTCCAAAGTGCTGAGGAACATGCAGTGACTGTATGGTAAGCCTGGGGGACTCTGAAGCTTCAGAGATTATTCTGTGTCCAAGCCTGTCACACTAGAGCAGGACAGCTGCCTTCAAGCAAACCTCATGGCCATGGGCCAGAGCACCAGGAGTGGTTGTTGAGTGCAGATCAGTGGCCTTTCCCTTGATCTCCAATCTGGTAAGCCCTAAGGTTTCTGCACATCCCTGAGAGAAGGGAATGGAACGTTGTGAAAATAGGCCGAACGTGAACTGATCATCAACGATGGTGGGTAAGGCTGAGCCCAAGCATATTCTAAAAATAAGAAAAATATAAAACATTTCTCACACTCAACTACCATAGAACAAATTCTTTTTCTTTTCATAAGTCAATTCCCTTTATTTTTAAAATTTTATGTACATATATGAACTGTATAATGTACATTTAATATATGAAGCTTTATATATCTGATAACGTAACAGTGCATAATTCCACTGTCTTACATAACATCTTGACATCCATTTATAAATTTTTTTGCATGTTCCTTTTTCATTCAATTTGGTAAAAATATACTGATGTGTAATATGAGCTCACTTTGCATCTACTAAGTGCAATTTACAGAACAGGTACTCGGAAACTTTATACAGAAGGTTTGACAAGAGAGAGGGACGGACGCCTAAACTTCTACCTCCAACAACAGTGGTCCTCATTGTTATGAGCATGCAAGACAGAGAGGATGGGGAAGGGCAGTAGGCTGCCCTGTGAGGGGTCCTTCTTGACTCTGAGGTGGCACCTGTCAGGCTCTGAAAAACCCAGGGTCAGTGTGTAATGGGCAGAATCTCTGCGGGCTGCTCCCACAACCCCCTGAGGCCAGCAGCTCCATTAGGGCTCAGCTCTGCCTGATCTGGGAGCCCATCAAGACTACGGCCCCTCTGCTCCTCGACTCTCTGAGAGGCCAGGCTGTGCAGGTGCTGAAGACCCCGCATTAAGACCAAAGGGCTGAAATGGACATGGCTGCCATCCGGGCTCCTGGCTTCACCCTGCTCATCCTGCCACGTAGTCGTGGACACTGAAAGGCTGGAAGCCAAGAGAGGACTGATTCCTCCCATAAGAACTAAGGTCTGTTTACAAACAGCTTTCCACTCAGGTCTCAGCTGTGGCAAGGATGGAAGATTCTAGGACAGCTAGATGAGCATATTCTAATCTGGGTCTAGTGCTGCCATCTCCTAGAGTTTTGCTGGGATGCAAAAATCACTTTCTTTAAAAAATAAACAAACAAAACCCAAAGTTCTATATGAAACTCTATGTGGAGACCACAGGCTCTGGGTTGGATCCCGGCGCCCAGCACCCGGCCTCACCACCACCCGCCTAGTGCTGGTCCGTGCTGGCACACCGTACACCCAAGCTCTAGTCAGAGCCTCCGCGCTGGTGAGCCGCCCAGCCACTCACCCCTGACACGCAAACTAACACTCATCATCCTCCGCTCCCCACCGTCCACTTCCATACTGCTCTGGGCCTTCGCCAAATTCCCTTCCAACCATTCCTTTTTATCATGCTCGTTAATAATTTTCTTTTTGCTCATTAATAATTTAAAAAACATTAAGAACTACATACACTGGGTTGAAATATCAACAAGTACCAAAGGGCTAATCATGGAAAGCAATGGGCCCTGCTGTCTTCTCCTCTTCTTAAGGCACCACCCCACCTTTAATTAAGATTCTTTCCAGTTCTTCTGGTTACCTTTTGGTTACTACAAAGTTATTGTTTCATTCATTTATTTATTTAATATTTCCTATTTAAAGAAATTAATTTATTGTTGTCTTACATTTCCCCCATTTCCCCCCACTGCTCTCCCCTGCCCCACCCTCCTCATCCCCTCTCCCACAGTGGATCCCCACATGCTGTCCATTTCCATGGGTCATTTATACTAGTTCTTTGAACTAGTAAGTTTTTTTTTTTTAAGTTTGTTATTTTAGCCATGTTAGGTATCACTTACTGACTTCCTGTTATAATGGAAGGTGATCCAGACCAACCCCCTTCTCTCTTTCTCCAGTATCACTGTTTTTAGTGCCTCTCTTAGTGTCTGTGTCACTGTCCTGCTGGTGATGCCAACAGAGACAGGACACAGGGAGAGCACTCTTGGATACAGGGGGAGGGTGTGCCTGCACCCACAACTGCAGGAGCGGGACAAACCGCAGCCACGGCCCACTGGGCTGTAGCTCCCCAGGCCTCACAGCCCACAGAGAGAAGCCTTTAGGCCTCTCATGCACCCGTGCTTGGAGGTGAAGTCAGCCCATTTTGGGGAAGCTCCATTTGCCATTTTCACCAGGGTGAGGTATCCTGGGATATGGGCGAAGGAATTTTGCCCTTGACCCCTGATCTACAGACTGCCCAACAGTGGGAAATAACTAGTAAACCCCCCTAGTACAATGTTGTGTGCTGCCTCTGAAATAAACCTAGGCTGCAGGCCTAGCTGAGGTACATTCCTATAGCTAATTTCAGGAGGGTAAATAGTATATTTTATTTCTTGTTCTATCATCTATATTATATTTCCTAATTTTTTTTTAAAAGAAGACTTTTATTTTTAGAGAAAGGGGGAGGGAAGAAGAGAGAGAAACATCAATGTGCGAGAGATACATCAACTGGTTGTCCCTTGTATGCCCCAATCCTGGCCCACAACCCAGGCAGGTGCCCTGACTGGGAATTGAGCCATGACCCTTTGGTTCGCAGGAGAGCACTCAATCCACTGAGCACACCAGCCAGGGCTCATTTTTTTATTATGAAAATTTTGTAATTTTATAAAAAGTAGAGAGAATAGTGCAATGAACCCAATGTATTTATAACCCAGGTTCAGTAACTCATGGTCAATCATGTTTCATCGATATGCTATCCACCTTCCCTGTGGCATTATTTTGAAGCCAGTCCCAGATATCCTATCATTTCATTCTTAAGTATTTCAATATAGATAATATCTCCTAACTACCCTCGCTACAAGATTAGGAAGTTTGTGTCCTTATCCCCTCCGTTTCTTTTCTTTGACCTTTTGACTCTTTTGACAAAATTCCAACCTAAAACAATTCAGTCATCTAATACCACGCTGTGTAGATTGTGATGACAAATTCTTGGTCTCCAACCCCAGCTGGCTTCTTAGCATAGGTCAGCAATCACTCTGACAACATCAGAAAAAGCTGTCAGCACCTTTAAAGTTACAAAAGTTGCAAAAAAGAAAAAGCTAAAGCTCTTGTAATCTATAACTTTACAGCCACCTAGCACACATAAATATAAAACACTGTTCTTGCTCTTAAGGAAATTTGGTATAGTGAAAACTAGAGAAGTCTATGGCTGTGGAGGCACAGCTAATGAAAGGAAGCGACCCTGGGATATGCCTAAGAGTCATCAGAGAAACCTTCCCCTGGGGATCTACACAAGAATGCCACCTGTACACCCCAACTCAGGCCTGGCTCCTTCCAATCTACTCTCCTAGCTACTGCTAGAAGAGCCTTTCAAAAGCACTGATCTTTGGTCGCTTTTGGGCTCAAAGCATTTTAATGACTCCCAGTGGTTTTCAGGCTACAATTCAAACCCCACAGTCAAAACCTCCAGTCTCTTTGTGAAAGTGTCTGCCTAGCTCTCCAGTATCTTGCTCACAGGACTCACTTTAGGTTTAAGTCCTAATAGTTCTTAAAAATGATTTAACATGCCCCACCCCCCAACACCTTCACTCCCTGACATCATGTTCCTTAGGACTGAACTCTGATGCTGCCCCTTCTCACTCACTCTGGTGACACAGGACACTCACGCCCTTCTTCTCCCAGCAGCACAGGGACACTCCACTCCCACAGTGTCTGACATGGCTCCTACTATCCAGTCATGGCTGCTGCTCTGGGTCAGAAAGTTTACTGAGTGAATGGATGTTAAAGGAAGACTAGAGGGTCCTGGGTATGGAGATCACAGGAGAAAGGTCTGCTAGAGACAGAGATTTAACCATTCTAGCCAGAAATGGCATTCATAGATGGTGTGGATGAGACTGCCCATGAAGAAATTGCCCAGAGGAAACACAAGGGAACAATGTCACTGAAGCGCTAAGAAGAAATAGCCAAAGCCACAGGTGAAAAGCAGAAGAGAGGAGACTTTCAAAAAGAAAGAACAATAGCCCTGGCTGGTAGAACAGTGGATAGGGTGCCAGCCTGTGAACCTGAGGGTCGCTGGTTTGATTCCCAGCCAGGGCAGGTAACCAGGTTGCAAGCCAGTTCCCCAGCCAGGTCCGTGGCTGGAGGCAGGTGAAGGCCAACCATATGTTGATGTCTCTCCTTCTCTGCTGCTTTCCCTTCTCCTTTCTCTAAAAATAATAAATAAAACTAATAAATAAATAAATAAATAAATAAATGACTCTTCAGTATAAGACCTGATTTCTGGGAATTCCAGTATAATTTTAGCAAACCTCATTAAATCTGCTGCCTCCTCAGTAACTGGTGATGATAGTAACCACCTGTGGCCTTCAAAGATGTCTTGGTCAACTGACCAGGCCTGTGTCCTTCAAAGATATGTAGCCTGCCTGTGAGAACCTGGTAACTCCCCTCTGCTCTGAGACAACTCCCCAAAGCCATCAACAGAGAGTCCCTTCAATTTCCCACTCCCTTATCCCCTTAAAAAACTCCTTTCTTCTGTTCACTGCTGAAACCTTCCTGCCTTTCTGGTCTCATACCTGTGCAGCTGGCTGAACAAATCTTTTAAACTCAGGGCCTATTCCCTTGTTTTTCCTCTCACTCTCACTGGACCTAACAATGACCATGATGAGAACCACAAGTTAGTACAAGAATCTTGAATGTCACTTGAAACAAGAAAAGACAAAATACTTCCTGAAGTTTCATTTTAAACATATTTCCATGGCTTTCTAATTCTTAAAACCCTTAAGGTACAGATATGGAACACCAAGAGGTTTGTATAAATCATCATCATTAGTATATAATAACTACAAATATTAAAAGTATATCTGATACTATTCTTAATAGTCAAAGAATGGAAACAACCCAAGTATCCATCCACATGTGAACGGATAAACAAAATGTGGTACAGCCATACACTGGGGCACTATTCTATCTTAGAAAGAAATGAAGTACTGAAACATACTAAATATGGATGAACCTTGAAAACACTGTGCTAAGTGAAGAAGCCAGGCCCAAAAGACCACATAGTACATGATTCAATTTATATGAAATGTCCAGAATAGGCAAATCCATAGAGACAGAAAGTAGACTGGTGGTTTCCAGGGGTTGGAGAGAGGGAGGAATGGGAAATGACTGCTAATGGGGATGGGATTTTTTTTTTGTATGCGATGAAAATATTCTAAAATTGATGTGGTCATGGTTGTGCAACTCTACGAATATATTAAAAACCACTAAACTGTGCACTTTAAATGGGTGAATTGTAGGATATGTGAATTATATCTCAATAAAGCTTTGACTAAAAAAAGTATATCTGAGTCAACAAAAGTTTCATACATCCTTTGCTCGGTACAGCAATCCTGTTAGCACCCATAAACATAACTCAAAATCTAAATGAATGCCTGGTTCTCAATACAAATTCTGTGTTGCCTTCACTTGGGAACACTAGCCTCTTACATAAAGTAGCAGATGAAACACCCAGCATGGAGAGGACTTTAATATTAGTTCCACATTACAATAACAACCTCTGTTGCAGAGCCAGTAACGAGCCAGAATGCCAGCTTCGCTACCCACCTCCCCCTCACGCAATGTCTGCCTGTCCATTCTCTATCTTGAACACCTACTCTCCCAACTATGGTCCTGGTTAAGGCAGGGGAGACCTAGGATCACTTTCAGGAAGCAGAGTTGAGGGAAGAACGTGCACCCACAGGATCGACTGATCAGAAAATAGGCATAACCAGCCCCAACCTACCCACCACCTACTACACACAGGCTCTTTCAGTCTGGGTGTATGTTTTTTAAAAACTGCATCTACAAAGACTTTTATAGTTAGTTTGAAATTCTCTCAGTTAGCAGTTATAGGTTTTGATCTGTTCCTAATTATGGAAAAGAATCCTGGAACTGGTTCACAGAGAAGGAACTTGAGTTTAGCATTACCATTTTTAAAGCACCAATATTTACATGAATTTCCAAGTAGAGAATTGGATTTCCTCAGTTATTTTGCTTTAAAAAATGAGAAAGACAGAAAGTTATTTTGTCTGCACTGAAAGCCATACTGAAATTCTACTGAATGGCCTACACAGCGCCATTCAGACACTCCCCAATCTCTGCATTTTTACTGAATTTGTAGCCTCTAAGTGTGCATGCGCGTGTTTAAGAGCTCACTACGTCTAGAAAAGCAAAGGCTCTGAGGAAAACAGAACAATAAAGAAACATATAGCTCCCTTTGTTGAGAACACGACTGCCTCTGCCTAGGAACACACAGCTCAGCCCTCCACCCAGCGCACACCCGGATAGAGTCCAAAGGGCAGAGCCCGAGTGGCAGCGTGAGAAGGCAGTGAGAACACACAATGCTACAGGTCTAGTCACACTGTTGACAAATACCAAAGAACAAAAAGGCACATTTTCAATAGAACTTACCTGCTTTTTCAAGGAAAACTTGGCAAACTAAATGGTGAGCACGCCATCGTTTACTTTCAAAAGTGCTCCTGAATGCAGCTTTCCGAAAGGGATCTTACTCAAGTGAGTGATCCAGCCCAGGTAAAGAGCACCAACAAATCAGGCAGAGAATCGACATCTCTGATTCTTCAAGTTAAAATGAGTACTTCTTAAAAGTAAGTGAGGGGAAGAGATCCCTCTGGAAGGAAACACTCTAAAACCATGTCAGTGACTTTCAGAGGGTGGAGCAACAGGGCATCGGGAGGAGAAACACTAGAGCTCGCACTGGCAACAGCACGGGTATCTCCAGCACAAAGGCCTGTTTATGTGCACCGAGCCCTCTCTCCAAATGGGAAAAGCGTCAATAGCATTAAGTCAAGATTTTAACTAAGCATCTTAAAAATAGTAATTATTTTTCAGCTATAAGCAACAAAGTCTGAAGTTCAACTGGATTCAGAATGCCACGAGGTATGACGTTATGAAAACAACATCAATTTAAAACAAATCCATAAATAATATTTACTAGAGCTCAAATCAAGTATTTTACAAATGTATATGATCTATAATTTGATAGGGTTAGAAGATGTTACCAAATTGAAACTGTACTGACTGGAGCCTAGAGTTCAGCCTCCCTGGGGTCAGACAGGTCACCCAAATCCCTGGTTGACCCCACGATTCCCACTATGTTGGTACATCCTGTACAATCTCTTCCCTTAAGATGTTGGGGTTCCTGACCCAATCAGACAATCCCTTTTGGAAGAGCATCTAGAGGTCAGAGTCAGAAGGCACAGAAAGTTAAAACTTCAGTAGATGATATCAATTTTTGGTCTAAAGTTTTCATTTTCAAATGTTACAGAAAAAGAATCATGTAGAATTCCAATTTCTAATTTTTCTCCCACTCAGCAAAATTTCTTTGGAATTTATCCAATTTTTGTTATTAACAGTTTGTTTCTTTTTATTGCTGAGTGTTATTCCATGACCTGTGTTAGCCCACTTTATTTAACCATTCACCTGCTGAATAATACTTGGCTTGTTTCCAGTTTGGGACTAATATGAATAAAGCTGCTAAATACTACCATACAGTTGTTATAAATATTGGTGTACAGGCGTCTGTGTGATATCAACTTTCATTTCTCTGGGATAAATGCCCAGGAATGTATTTGTTGGGTTGTACAGTAAGAGCAAGTTTAGTTTTATAAGAAAATGCCAAACCGTTTTCCAGAGTGGCTATACCATCTCACTTTCCCACCAGCAATGTACAACACGATCCAGTTTCTCTGCAACCTCGTTAGCATTTGGTGTTGCTAATATTTTCAATTTTAGCTATTTTGATAGGTGTATAGTGATATCTCACGATGGTTTTAATTTGCATTTCTTTGATAGCTTTTGATGTTAAATATCTTTTCATGTGGTTATTTGACATATGTGTATTCTCTTTGGTGAACCGCTTCCTCATGTCTTTTGTACATTTTCTAAATGAATTACTTGGTTTTGTAATGTTAAATTTTGAGATACAAGTGCTTTGTTGAACTATGGTTTGCAAATATTTTCTCCCAGGATGTAGCCTGTTTATTCATCCCCTTAACAGGGTCTTTCACAGCAGAAAACCTTTGTTTTGATGTAGTCCAAATTACCAATTTTTCCTTTTATGAGTCATGTTTTGTTGTCAAGTCCAAAAACTTTTGCCTAGCCTTAAGATGCAAAGGTTTTCTCCTACTTTTTCCTAGAAGTTTTATAGCTTTGTTTTACACTTAAATCTGTGATCCACATTGACTCAATTTTTACATAAGATGTGAGGTTAGGTAAAAGTTCCTTTTTCTTTTTTTTAAAGCCCTGGCTGGTGTGGCTCAGTGCACTGAGTGATGGTCTGTGAACTGAAAGGTTCCTAGTTCTGACACCCAGTCAAGGCACCCGGCTGGGTTGCAGGCCAGGTCCCCAGTTGCGGGTATGTGAGAGACAACTGATGGATGTTTCTCTTATACATCAATGTTTCTCTTTTTTCCCTTCGTTCCCTGCTCTCTTAAAAACAAAAAACAAAAAAAAAAGGAAAGCAAACAAAAAAAAAAGCTCTTTTTTTTTTTTTGCCCATGGATATCCAATTGTTCTAGTACTATTTGTTGAAAAGGCTATCTTTCCTCTACTGAATTCTCTTTGCACCTATGTAAAAGACCAGTTGGCATATATCTGTGGATCTAGTTCAGGTTTTTAAATTCTGCTCTGTGTTTATTTTGTTGAGTGATCTGTGACTATCCTCCACCAACAACCACAATGTTTGGATACTCTAGCTAAATAGTAAGCTATAATACTGCATACAATGATTGATTCCTTCCACTTTATTCCTTTTTAAAAACTGTTAGAGCTATTCTAGAATCTTTATCTCTTCATATAAATTTTATAATAAACTTGTCTATATTTGCAAAACAATCTTGACACTTTTAAGCTATTTTTGGTTGGAGTAAAATACATTTAAGTTAAAATTTACCATTTTAACTATTTTTAAGTGTACAGTTCAGTACACTTCAGCAGAGATGCTATAAAGATTAGACAAAGGACAGTATAAATAACTTTGTGTCAATACATTTGAAAAATATATAAAATAAAAAATTACCCTAAGTGACTCAAACAGAAAGAGAAAATCCAAAATATCCTATAACCACTGAAGAAGTTGAATCAGCAGTTAAAAAAGTCTCCACATAGAAAGAAATTGGAAGGATCCCATTAAGATGGTGGCGTAGGCAGACATGGCTCACCTCTTCACACCACCACATCAAAATTATAACTAAAATATAGAACAACCATCAGCCAGAACCGTCAGACATTGAGTTGAATGGAAGTCTGACAACTATGGAATTAAAGAAAACACATCCATCGAGAAGGGCAGGAGAGATGCAGATATGGAATTGGCAGATCCCTCACCGATATGTGGTGGATAAAAATTCGGGAGGGATATCTCATGAGTGAGGAGTCCCAGCACCATACAAGGACCCTCAGCCCAGGGTTCAGTGCCAGAATGATGAGTCCCCACAACTTCTGGCTGCAAAAACCAGCGGAGATTGAGTCAGTGGAAGAAACTGCTGGAGCTCCAAGCAATTCCTCTTAAAGAACCCACACACGGACTCACCTACTCAGACTCAATCCCTCTGAGCTCCAGCACTAGGGTAGCAGCTTAAAAAGCACCAGTGGTATAGAGGGAGGAACTGAAGTGTCTGCCATCAAGGCAAGCAGAGACTGTTGTTTCTTTTCTAAATACGCCACCTACAGAGCCAGCAAGCTGGTGCCACATCTGAGGTTCTATTAACCTGGCTAACAGTGTTTGACCTGACTTGGAGATCCCCAGTGACTCCACCCCACCCCATTTACAGGCCCACCCAAGCTGCTTTTTCATACAAATGGCTGGTCTTGGCTCCTGCTTCAGAGCTTCCTAAATCCTATATCAAACAAGCAACAGCTGCCTCAGGGAGCCCCAGGCCTGGCACTAGCAGCAGCCAGCCTCGTTTCACAGCTTGGCTTTGCCTGGGGCTCTCCAAGCCCAGAATAAGTAGCAGACATCTCAGACTGCTTTACAGCTCCAGCAGGGCAGCCATGGGCAAAACAGGCTGGGGCTGACCTTGGCTTGGACCAACCAGGAAACCCCAAAGCCAGCAAACCCAGTGGGCAGCTACAGACCGTGTTGGAGCACCACCACCCTGCCCCTGCACAGCTGAGCTTCCACTGATGGGGGAGGTCAGTGGTCACAGCCAGTCCTTGCAGTTGACCTGCCTGGGTAAATCCCTCCCACTGATCTGCCAACAGCAACCAAGGTTCAACTACAAGAGGATGGTGTACTCAGCCCACATGAAGCTCTATCTCAAGTATCCAGCTTGGATGATAGGAGATATTGTGCCACTGGACCCTACAGGGCACCTACCGCATTAGGCCACACTACCAAGACATGGAGTTAAAGCACCTCCACTCAATACACAGGAACAAACACAATGGAGGCTGCCAAATTGAGGAAGCAAAGAAATACGGCCCAAATGAAAGAACAGAAAAAACAAACAAACAACAACAACAGAAAAAGAACTGAACAAAAGGAAGATAGACAGCCTATTAGATGCAGAGTTCAAAACACTGATGATTAGGATGCTCAGAGAAATGACTGAGTATGGTCACATAATAAAGGAAGAAATGAAGGTTATGTAAAGTGAAATAAAGAAAAATATATAGGGGACCAACAGTGATGGGAAGGGAGCTGGGATTCAAATCAACAATTTGGAAAAAAAAGGAAGAAATAAACATTCACCCAGAACAGAATGAAGAAACAAGAATTGAAAAAAAAGGAGAAAATCTGGGACAACTTTAAATATACCAAACATCTGAATCACAGGCGTCCAGAAGGAGAGGAGGAAGTACAAAAAAGTGTAAATTTATTTTAAAAAATAAATGTTGCAAGCCAGGTCTCCAGCCAGGTCTGTAGCTGGAGGCAGGTAAAAGGCAACCGTACATTGATGCTTCTCTTCCTTTCTTCCTCCCTCCTTGCCCTTCTCTCTAAAAATAATAAATAAAATCTTAAAAAAAAATAACGAAAGAAAACTTCCCTAATCTGGAGAAGGATATAGACATAAAAATCAAGGGAGCATAGAGTCCCAAACAGGTTGGGCCCAAAGAGGACCACACCAAAACACACCATAATTAAGATGCCAAAGGTTAAAGATAAAGAGAGAATCTTAAAAGTAGCAAGAGAAAAAAGCAGAGTTACCTACAAAGGAGTTCCCATAACACTATCAGCTGACTTTTCAAAAGAAACTTTGCAGTCAAGAAGGGGCTGGCAAGAAGTATTCAAAGAGATAAGCAGAAAGGACCTACAACCAAGATTACTCTATCCAGCAAAGCTATCATTTAAAATGGAAGGGCATTCCCAGACAGGGTAAAGCTAAAATAATTCATCAATATCAAGCCATTATTACATGAACGTTAAATGACTTATTTAAGAAAAAGATCAAAACTAATAATGTTAAAATAACAACTCCCAACTATCAACAATTGAATCTTTAAAAAATCCAAAATAAAAACAAACTGAGCAAACAACCAGAACAGGAACAGAATCACAAGTATGGGGATCACTTGGAGGGCTATCATCAGGGAGGAGGAAGTGGGAGAAAGGGGGAAATGGTGCAGGAATCAAGAAGCATAATTGGTCCGTACAAAATAGACAGGGGGAAGGTAAGAATACTATAGGAAAGGGTGAAGCCAAAGAACTTACATGCATGGCCCATGGACATGAACCAAGGTAGTGGATTGCTGGAGGGAAGAGGGGTACCAGGTGGAGGGGAGCAAAGGAAAACAACTGGCACAACTATAATGGCATAATCAATAAAATATGTATTTAAAAACCTCCACATATAAAACACCAGAAATAAATGATTTTATAGAAGATCTATCAAGTATTGATAGTTAAGGTTCATGTTAATTCTCATCTTATATAACCTCTCTTCCAGAAATAAGAAAAATTCTTCAATTCAGAATTATTAAATTAGTTTAACCTATGAAAAAAAAAAAACATAACAAGGACAGGAAGGGAAAATTATCAGACATTCTCACTCATGAAACAGATGCAATGTTCTAACCAAAATATTAGCAAACTAAATCAAGCAAAGCTTAAAGTAAGAAAATGATACATCATCCCCATGTGAGGTTTATCTCAGGAATGTAAATGACTTCCTGGGTCCTGGTTTGCACAACAGGATGAATCTCAGTGGTGTCATTCACTGAGAAAAGGTTACAAGAACGGCCATGTGCTGAGTGCAGAGAGCTTGTGAATGTCCAGGTAGAGATGTCTAGGCAGCAACTGAGAGTACTTACTGGTCTGGAGCTCAAGTATAAGCTGAGCTGGAGAAAGAACATTGGGAATCACCAGTCCAGAAGTACTACCTACAAATGGGATGAAATTACCCAGAGAAACTGGGATGAAAATAGGAGAGAACGAACCCAATGTTTAAGGAAGAAGAGTCCTTAAAAAGACTGGCCAGAGAATCAGGGAAAGAAAGGACCAGGAAGGCAAGAAAGACAGTGACTGGAGGCACTCTGTGAAGGAAAGGGTCCTGAAGAATTCAGTCGCTGGAGCTCACTAAGACAGGGCAGTGTCAGGATGTGGTGAGGGGAGGAGGCAGACTATTCTGGGCTGATGGGTGAACGAATGAGAGAAAGTAGAAATAGGGAATGTGGTCAATGTCTGTAAGAAGGCTGGCTAAGGAGGGAAGCACACTATGTGCAAGAGCAAAGGGGTAAGCAGATCAGTGAATGAACTTGCGGACCATTTAGACAGGAAAAGGAAAAACAGGTGATTAGAAAAAAATACAACAAATAGCCTGTCCTCCCCATTCTGGAAAGGAAAAGATCATTCTAAAGCACGAATACAAATCCACCAGAACTAGATATAAGTAAACCCATGCTAACTGATCTGTGATGACATGCTTCTGAAAGTTGGCCAACTGGCACAGCTCTCGTCCAGTGGCCATGCTTCCTCAGCTAAAGGTGAACCGGCCCCTGAAAATCCACCCATCCCCAAATTCCATGTTAACCCAAAACAAAGGGGGTAAAAGTGAAAAGTATTAACACAAGGCCTCAAAGACACAGTAGCAAACTATTGTAACAATTTGGACCATGGGTCTTGGATAAGAGGGAGTCCACTGGTCCCCTGGGAACAGTGAAAATGAGCAAATGATGAACAGCAGTGGCTGCAGCAGGTGACGTGAATCCTTCAACTTCCCTTTTCAGGTCACACATAAAAAAACCTGAGATGTGAGGTGGTGCCTGGACTGCACAGGAGCGAGATAGGACTCAAACCTGTCTGTCGGGCTAGAAGGCCTAGGGTCTTTAATGTGACTGTGTCCTGGCTTCTATTCCAAATCATCCCATCCTCCTTTAAACTCTGATAGCATTTTTGCGATCTTTTCATGTGGCACTTTCCACACGTGGTTTCCACTGGTTAGACATGTGGTCGTTTCCTTTATCCCCATCTTATTCACTCCCAAACTGAAGCTCTTTATGTAGCTTGACAAATGTTTATGCGGCCAGTGCTCAATGATAAAGTTAGTTATAATTATCAAATTGGTTGCATGCCAACTTGCTCTAAAAATTGCTGTAACTTTCCTCCGTGTTTCACACTATCCCCACCATAGTATCGTTCACTGTATCATACTCTTCCAGTATCATTCACGTGCTCAGCACTCCTCGGACACAGACATCACAGAGGCAAAGCTGGACTGTATGGCTCACTTACTGCAAGTTTCAAGTTAGTGAATTTAGTCTCCACTAAAAGGAGTTTACCATGTCTGCCTGTGAAGTCAAAAAGCGCATCTTACCTGAATTTTGATGGGCCAGGTGAAATTACTAACGTAAACAAAGAAAGTGATATTTGGGTGGTTACGGAAATCAAACTTCTCATTAGAGAAGCTATCTTTGTGCTCTTTAATGTTGGTTTTCGAAACAACAGGCACCTCTTCTCCAGCTTGGGTTCCAGCTATCATGAAGGAAAAAAACAGAAGAGCCTTTCTTAGGGGGTAGAGTCCACCCTCATTAATAATAAGGATAATAGCATTTATTAAATACTTACTATGTCCCAGAAATAGCTTTTAAGACCTCAAGAGCATTTAACCTTAACAGTAACTCAATTACCTTCATTTACAGATTAGGAAAAATAAGGTTTAGAGAAACTAAACAACTTAGTTCAGGTCACACAGTTGGCAAGAAGTAGAGCTGGGATTTGAAGCTGGGAAGGCTGATACATAAGCCCATGCCTTTAACCAGAATGTTTTACCAGGAATCCCTGCAACTCCCTTCCACTGAAATGGGCTGCATGTGGCTGTGAAAACAAAGATACCACTAGAATCCTATTAACGTGCAGTGGCATCCACTCTGTCCGTTACACTTGGGGTGCTCTGCATTTCTCCTTTACATTGTTTGGCAGTGCTCCATGTATCCCCTACCAGGGACACTGATTCACCCTTCACTTCCTAACTAGCAGTGACCTCAGTCTCAACAGAGCTCTAAGGATCCATCAGTCCCTTCAGCTACAAGCTGCAACTGTATTTAAATCCCCCTAATCTAGTCTGAATATAGTCTATTCCCTAAAGCCTTTCAGCATTCCATATTATCCCTCTGCTGGGACTTAACTATAAAAACTCATGAAACAGATTCTTCCTACGTTTGAGTTAAATCCTGTGACTGGAACCCAGACTTTCAGGGCCTCATTGAGACAGTCATTGCAAATCATCCCATGCTCAGAAATGTTGCCTTTCTCAAGACAAATCAATAATTTAGACCTTTTCTTAAAAGTCTCTTTTCATTGCAAGTGTTGGAAGCTTTTCTGAATCCTACACAATCTTTTAAGACATGCCAAATATAAAATGACAGGCAAAGGCATTGATTTTATTTTTGCTTCGGTCTAATTGGTTGTGTTTTAATTAAAAAAAAAAACAAACAGTATTGTGTGGTAATAATGATGAAACATTTAGCGAGAATTTACCATTTTGCAAACATTACATTGAGTACTTTGTTTACTACTTCATTTAATTCTCGTGGCACTGTGCATGGTTAGGTGTTTTTTTACATGAGGAAACTGGGTCAGAAAGCTTAAGTATTTTGCCTAACAGCAAACTGCATTACAGTAAGAAAGAAGCAGAATTCAAACCCAGGTCAGTCAAGCTATGTTCTTAATCACTATGCAAGGCCCACCCTTTACATTTTTAGTAGATTTTCTGCCCCAGCACATTTTTAGTGACTAACAGGGAGATAAACAAGATAGCAAAGGCTGTGCTCTATAGAGTTTCATTTAATTCCTGAAGTACATTTCCCTGTACCTACTAAAATCTCATCCTATTTTAAATGTTTCCATTCCTTGAAACTTGGGTCACCTGCACTTTTCACTTCGGCAGCACGGGAGGGACGATGGTGGCAGCGCCAGGACAGAGCTGTGGCAACGCCGTTGGCGGTGGGAGTGGGGCAGGGAAAGCGAGCATGTACGGAGCTGGCTCCACAGCAGGCCCTGACACACAGAACCTAGTTTAATCTACCCAACAATTCTCTTTACGATGAATAACCCTAAAATCTAGAGAGGAGTTTAGAAATCTGCTCAAGGTCTTCCAGTTAGCAAAAGGGGAATTCAAACCCATCTCTGTCTCCAGAGCCCCCTTTCTCATCTCCTACATCATGTTTCTTAATCTATTCCCTCCACTCGGAAGGTCTTCTCTGGGTGTGTTTTTACCTGAGAAGCTGGTGGCCCAGGTGATGTTGAGGTTGAAGTTTTTGGAAGCATTGATAAACATATCCAAATCCCTGTTTTGCTGAGGAGAGGTACAGATAATTAGAAAATTAATTAGAACAGTTCCCAGATTTTAAAACAAAGCAATAATTAAATTTTACGCCCCGGCTGGTAGCACAGTGGATAAGGTGCTGGCCTGTGAACCCAAAGGTCGCAGGTTCGATTCCCCAACCAGGGCACATAACCAGGTTGCAAACCAGGTCTCCCCAGTCAGGTCTGTGGCTGGAGGCAGGTGAAACGCAACCATACATTGATGTCTCTCTCCCGCTCTGCCTCTCTCCCTTCCCCTCTTTCTAAAAATAATGAAATAAAATATTTAAAAAAATAAATAAAATAAAATAAAATAAATTTTACTACCTTCACCTCTTAATTACAAAGCAGATATTTTACTATGTCTTAAGAGAAACTGACAGTTATATTCAAGTTAACAAAATTTCTAACCAACGTAAGCAATATACCCCAAATAAATCTGATTTCTTTTTCATAAAAATATATGAAATTAAATGGTTTATCAACATCTAACTCCATGGAAAAATACCTTAAAAGAAAAAACAGAACAACAACAAAAAAACCTCAATAGAGGTTTTTTAATTTATATCCTCTGAGGATATAAATAAATCAGCCTCCTAAGGAACCTCTGGGCAGCTATTTGCAAATGTCTAGACAGAAAAACACTTGATCAATTGCCCCACTTTATAAACTCAGCCTTTGTACTCCTGAAGTAATAGATTATACATACTGTAAAGTTCTCCAAAATGAAAAAAAAAAAAATTAAAAGAAAAAAAGCATATAAAGCTGGAACAAACTAAATAAAAGATAATTTAATTGTATTCATTCATGATTTAAATAACATTTGCTCTCACTAAAAATATTATTTCAAGTGAAAGATGACTAAATGTATTTTATTAGCTTTGAAAACCTTGTTTACCACCTAGAGATATAGCAATTTGAGGAGCTAGTTTAATTTATTTTGAGTCTCGATTTTAATGACTAAAAAGATACCTCAGAATTGTGTTGAGCCAAGTGAAGAAGTTCACTGTTGGCCATGCTGGATAAATTTTAATACCAATTTTTACTTTTTACTGATGTTTGGTAAATAAATCTTTCTTGGGGTCAAAGAATTATTTTAGCAAATAAATCAGATGTTGTAGCCCTGACTGGTGTGGCTCAGTTGGTTGTGCATCATCCCAGAAAGTGAAGGGTCACCAGTCCAATTCCCGGTCAGGGCACATGCTTGGGTTGCAAATTCAGTACCTAGTCAGGGGCTGTGTGAGAGGCAACTGATCAATGTTTCTCATACTCGTTCTCTCCCTTCCTTCCCCTCTCTCTAAAAATAAATAAAATAAAATAAACCTCATGTTGTATTCTTATATTTTACAAATAAATCAAATCCTGCTAAAATTCTTCATTTTGTAAAATCATAAAACACATTAGAAAATTAAGATTTTTTTTTAAAGGGTGTTGATTTGCTAGTTTTAACAGGAAAAACAAAACCCTACAACAATGGAAACATTTACCAAATAGAATCTCCAAACCAGAAGTTTCACTCACAAAGCAGATACCTTCTCATTTATTGATATAACCCCACCTTTCTTTTGAAGGGACAGCTCAAGTGTGTGTTTTTTTAATTTGCTGGCAGCACACTACCAACTACTTCTTCCACAGAAAGGATCAATACGTTTGGAACCTGAACACTTTTTTAAAAGACAGAACACACACGGGGTAACTCTATTAAATAGTTTGTCGTAAGATAAACAGGAAACTCCAGAGAGGTCCAAAGGTTTTTACGGTCACTCCCGACCTTGCTAAGAAGTATTACTAAGAGCCTATTTACTATGCTTAAAATAAAATGAACAACATCAATTACATCTGGAAAGACTGAGCACTTCAACCACTTGCTTATAATAAAGTAGTAAATAAATTTCATGTTTGGTAGTTTTGCTATAACCTTACCTGAAAATCTTTTTTAAAAATTCCATTTAATAGCCCCTCAAATGATATGTTTTACACAGTATTTATTTCCACAAAATATTTTCATTTAAAGTACACTGATGAGAAATAAAAAACTTCTACGGAGGTTCCTAAATAATTTATCATCAAGTTTAGACAAATATCATTATGTATTGGAGTGGGTAATGAATGGCTCTCCACTCCATTTTAGAAACTGTACAGGTGTGTCTTCACATTCCAGATGCTTCACCTTTAAGTGTCATGCTGTGCTGTCTCCCTTCAACCTTCAACCATGCTAAATACCTTATGGCATGCTGGGGTTCATCATTAACTACAGGGAATATAAATCTATGTTTCAAATAGTTATCATGATCATTTCAAATTTTTCTGGCTGCCTGATGTGTTGGACCCAACCAAACCTCTGCTGTTTTCACATCCTCATGAGGTACGCAAATTATTCAGAAGTGTCACTTCTGCCACATCCCTGGCATCATTGGCACTGATTTCAACCCAAAGCTTCCTTGAGGGCACTTTTAAGCCTTTGGTTTACTTTGAGAGAGTAAATCTGGGCTCTGCCATCTGCCCCTCTGATGGGGCAGCTGCCCTTGCAGTCTCCTCTCCCCTTCTATATGGAGATGCAATGGGCTGACAGGTAAACCATGTGTGTGTGGAGTCAACCTCAGTCTGTGTGTGGAGTCAACCTCAGTCTGTGTATCAGATACTACATCTTTTTTTTTTTTTTTTTAATAATTTGATTGTTGTTGTATTACATCCATCCCCTTTTTGCTCCCCAGATACTACATCTTAATACTGCTTTTGCCATTTAGGTGGAAAAGGAATAAAGTGTACATTCTATCATTTCTTTTCTGTACCTCTAATCATCATCCTGTGTGCTCCACTCTGGAGAACACTGCTAAGTTAATGCTTCTTTCTATCCATAACAACAACAACAACAACAACAACAACAACAAAACCCCACACAAATTCAAAACAAAGTGAGAAGACGATTAAATCTTACTTCATCAGGTGTAGCCACAAAGTTGATGGCTGTGTAATAGCGATCATCCTCTTGGGACAGGCTAAAGGTAAACTGATAGTCAATGAGAAGAGTATCTATGGAAAGAAAGACATATATATATTAAAACTGAAATAACACAGGTCTCTAGGAATACACCTTGATTATCTCATAAATACCCAACAGCCAAGTAAGCATTTTTGGCTCACTTATACCTGGGGGTTGGGGGTTTTTCAAAGGAAATCAAGTCTGTGGACAGTCCTTCTGTTTGAGTTAATCCACCAAACCTGCCTTACATCATGACCTTACTTGAGATTTTAAGCTCCAACCTAACTCATCCACCATATTAACTGAACACCTATCACATACTAGATTGTGCTAAGGATATAATGCTATAAATGAGGAGTTGTTGGTAACTGTATTTTTAACCATTTAACTGAAAGAAACTGTCATATAGTTTTCTGAAGAGACTATACCATTTCACATTCCCACAAAGAATGTGTGAAGTTTCTCCACATCACTGTTAATATTTGGTATTGACCTTTGTTTTTCAATATAGTTAAGTTGACTATAAATGTACAAAACTACAAAAAATTCACTAAGGTGGCTTCATGTTCCACATGGTAATTAACCTTAAAAAATGACCAGTTGTCTGATTTTGGTATGGTATCAAAGAATAATATCCATAATTATCTGGAAAGGTTACCAAAATACTCCCTCTACCAACTATAAGCCTGGTGAGGCCAGGTTTTTCTCATGTACTTTTACCAAAGTGATGTATTGTAATAGATGTAGAAGCAGATGTGAGAATCCAGTTGTCTTCTCTTAAGCCACAACACTGGCTTTTGATTCTAGTCATTCTAAGGATATATATCTCACTGTGGTTTCAATAGGTATATCCCAAATGTCTATGTTATCCATTTTTTTCATGTGCTTATTAGCCATTCATGTACACTCTTTGGTGACATGTCTGTTCAAATCTTCGTCTGTTTTTAACTGGAATTATCTCCTTATTCACATATTCTAGGTACAAGCCCTTTATCAAGTATATGCTTTGCAAATATTTTCTCTAGTCTGTGGTTTTTTTAACGGTGCTTTTTTAAACACAGGTTTTAAATTTTGACAAGTCCCAATAAACAAAATATTCTTTAATGAATTGTGTGTTTGGAATAGTATCTAAGAACTCTTTCTCCTATACAACGTTGTACAGTTTTTCTCTCTTCTCTGTGAAAAAAAAATGTATTTTCACATTTATAGGTTCTAGGTGGGCACAAATTTCGAGGGGACACTATTCAACCCAGGAAAGCAGGTATATAATTACCGTGGATATGCCAAACATTAGCTCCTTTTTCTCTGGTTCCCTAATCTGGCTTACTGTGTGGATTCTCCTACTGGAAGTTACCCATAAAAACCTGGTCACTTTGCCAGGCTTACCTTCCACTATAGGTTAATTATTAGAGATTTTATTTTATATATTACTTCCTAAAGAGGTGGTCAACCCAAATCAGTTTCAGAGAGAACAAATGTATTTCAAGAATTATTTATTTATCTATATCCTAAAATAAGAAACCAGATAATGGCAAATGAAATAAAGTTTCAAGAGAACGTAAATAAGAGAACCAGAGATGTGTATCTACTCTTCCCTGATGTCTGCTATGAACATATTAACATAAACCACAAGCACAATTAAAGCAGTTTAAAATTGTGTTCGTATACGTACTAGACTTAATAGAATGTAAACACATCAAATAGGGGGACACTTTCATGGGTAGTTACTATATTCCTATGGCACTTACCACTCTCAAAAAATGTTAATGACAATAATGAAGTTTTACTGAAGTATTTTGCTTCTAGACAGATAAGAATTACAAAAACACTTACAATAACATGTTCCTTTGAGAGGGTTTCCCTGGTATCGATTTTCTACCTCACATCTAGAAGGGGAAAAATGAAGATTATTTTCTACTGCTACTTAAAAGAGAATCTACATTGACGTTAAAACCAAGTAGATCCTTTAATATAAACTACAGTATAATTATGTTCTTCACTGCTATTCAAATCAAGTAAACTAACAAGAATTTGCGTTCATTTTCAATGCTGACTGCCCAGCTGTTCGCACCTCCACCATCTGATAAACATTTGCCAAAGCACATGAGATAAGTCCAAATATAACAAACCTAGAGCCTACCTATAGTCATGGAAAACACATTTTCACTTTTACGTGAACTAAGTATTCTTCTAAAACTGCAGTTAAAACATTTTTCCTATATTCATTTTGCACTTCTTTCCTATTCTGCCTGGGTAAATCGATCCTGTTCTTTAAACACAAGTGAGAGAAGACTAAACACAAAGATTCTTATTTTTTTCTTTTTTTTTTTTTTGAACTGTGGATATGGTTCACCAGCCTGGAGAAAAAAATTTCAAGTAAAGAAGGATTATTAATTTCAGCATGGGTATCATCTATGAACATCAGCAAAACTGTAATGGGGTGCAGGGTGTATACCCCAAAATCCTTGACTGGGGGAAGAGGAAGAGTAGATGGTGCCCTGTTTAAAACACATTGCATAATGACGGCAAGTTAACAGCTGTGCCTTTCAGAAGGGAAGAGGGCTGCTGCCCAGGGTGAACTGTGTACGTGACCGTGAGAACGCTCTGGGACTCATGACACAGCCGGCAGAGCTCACACAGCGCCTGTGCAAGCAGCCGTGGGTGGATGCCAACCCCGGATGTGCAGGTGGCCGTGCACGCTGGGAACTTCTGCGCTGACTAAAGATGGCAGCCGAAACAGAAGCGATATGGGGGAAGTGGCTAAAATGGTAGGTATTAACATATCATAGGAAGGGCCAGAAAAGAGATCACACAGAAAGTTCTAGGCTGAGGGTAGGCTAAAAAAGGAGAGGTCCATCACAAGGTCTGAGCATGAGAGAGGAGGTCGGCCACAAGGTCTGAAAGTACAAGAACCATGCAGTCAGGGGTAAGAGAGAGAAGGTCTGAAAGTCAGAAGTTCAGTGAGTTTCCAGAGCTGGCGGTGTGGTAAGGGGGGACCTGCCTAGCCACCCAGATTCAAGTCTCCTTGGAGAAGACCTTGGCAGAGCTGACAGAGCTGTGGCGGACCTGCCTGGCCACCTGGATGCTTGTGACAGATGCTTGAAGCTGAGCTGTGACCTGGAATGCTGAGTCGCAGACTTCTGCTTTTCTGAAAGATGGTCCCTCTGCCTGGTTTGGCAAAGGGAGTCAGGACTGTGTGTTCTTGGGTGATTTTAAAGGGAGTGGGACATAATGGCAGAAATCTGCTATTATTCTAAATCTGTATAATCTATAAGTAAACAACCCCTTTCCTTTTTCACCAAACTCCTGCACCAGGAGTCATGCCTCTTAGTGGTAGGCAATGGAACCCCACAGCTGTTCCAGAACAGCACTAGTGGGGGTTACGTAACACAACCATTTAGGCACAATAGCTATTAATTATGAAAAAAGAAGGAGAAAGCTTTGGTCAAGCACTTCTCCCAGATAACTAATACAGGGATATTGTATCCTTTAATCCATGGTGACTATCAGCACTTGTTCATATCTAAATATCTTAAAAAGAAAGTCTTTCACTGGATCTATACCTCATTTCTTTGCTGCATATCAAAACTGGGGACAAGAATGATTAATTTTGCTCTATTACATTTCTCTGTTTAAAGAAATCAAGGTTCAAGAATTTAATCTTTGATTAGGCTCTTCTTCACATATTTGCTTTAGGACATTATGAAACCAGTAAACATATACACTGGTATAAACCATAAAATACAGACAGAGCATTTCTCTCCTGAACACCACTATCAAGGCCTCAATCAGGTGACAAACATTCCTAGTGTCTGATAAGCCGAACAAAGTTTACCAACGACACATCTGCTTGTACCAGCTCATTATTTTGGTATTACTAAACATTTCTCAAGTTTCTCCTTGAGAGTATGAAGGAACCTGGAGCATGAGGTTTTCTGGTAAGGCACACTGAAAGATATTATTAAGTGGGGAACAACCTCTCTTCTATCCATATCCCAGGACACCAAAAACAATTACTGCTCATCCGACTATTGACAGATGTGGAAACTGAGGTTCAGCGGTTACGTGGTTTATCTCAAGAGCACTCAGCTCAGTGTCGGCACAGCCAGGGCTGCATTCTCCTGTGGGGGCCCCAGACTCTCCCCTGGAAGATGTCTTATATACTTTGTCAAAGAAAACGCTAGAACAGGGAGGGATGTGTTAAAGGCCAGAGAGGATCATCTCCACTATCAGGCAACCAAAATGCCAAGTAAAATACCAACTCTTCCAACTTTATCATTTGGAAAAGAATATAATCTCGTGACATGACAAAAATCAAGTAGTAGATGAAGTTAAATGACTAATCCAAGTGAGCAACCCAGGAAATGTCAGTGTCACTCAAACACAAAAATATAAATTAAGGAGTCATTAAGGTATTGCTCCTAAACTGACACCCTACTCAGTCTGGAGGTTGGCCATGCCAGATCAGTCGGAAGTGGAAAGGGCAAGATCCCAAAGCCATCCACTTGGGGGTCTCTCCCCCATGTGTTGCCATGGCAACACAGCACAGACCCAGCTGCCCTGGCTGCCAGTCATTAAACTCAGGATTGGCCTGCGGCGGGGTCACGGCAGGATGGTACTCACAGCTGGCACTCGTCCCCCTTGACACCCTTGGTGGTGCAGAAGCACTTGCCCGTGTTGGCATTGCACAGCGATGCGTGTCCATTGCACTTACATGCTGGAAGGAGGAAAAGGAATGTTGGTCACAACTGGCTTAGAAGATTACTATTATTCAGAACTTGTTCTAAAAAAACATTAACTGACCTGGATATGGAAAACTGATTAAAATAAAAGCATTTAATGGGTAAGATCTGTTTTTCAGTGAATCATTTATCTCAAACAATGTAAAGGCAACATAAAGGAACTAAAGTAAAAGGGCAGGAGGAAAGAATGTCATTTCCACTGCCTTCTGAAGCAATCACAACTTTTTAATGAAAGATTTTATTTATTTATTTTTACAGAGAGGAGAAGGGAAGAAGAGAGGAGAGGAGAGGTGCGGTTGACTCTCATCCTCTTCCAATCCCACCCCCGACCTGCCTTCCTGCCCTGCAACTGCCCCCTGCCCTTCCCCATACCTGGCCCCCAACCCAGGCATATACCTTGAACTGGGAATCTAACTGGAAACCCATTGGTTCACAGGCCTGCGCTCAATCCACTGAGCTACATCAGCTAGGGCACAATTTTCTTTTTTTTTTTTTTAAAGATTTTATTATTTCTAGAGAGACAAGGAGGGAGAGAGGGAGAGAGGCAGAGAGGGAGAGAAACATCAATGTATGGTTGCCTTTCACCTGCCTCCAGCCACGGACCTGGCTGGAGACCTGGCTTGCAACCTGGTTATATGCCCTGGGCTGGGGAATCGAACCAGCAACCTTTGGGTTTTCAGGCTGGCACCAGGGCACGATTTTTATTTTTTCAATAGATATTCTGGTTTTCACTAATGTAATTAATTCATTCAGTAAACATTTATGAAGTTCCTCCAGTGTGCTATTCTCCGCCCCTAGGGAGATGTCCTGAGCCATGACTTCCCAAAGGTTGGTCTGGCTGCGCTTGGCCTCAGGTAAGGTGTCCCCTCCACAATGGTCATGTTTCACATCACATCAGAACTGCAGTGGGATTCCAATGGAAGGTCAGTGTTTCAAAGGCTGTTCAGAACTCACTACCCTTCCTTGCCTTCTTTTTAGCCTCCACAGAAAACAACTCCTGTCAGCTTCCTCCTCCACCATCCTCCACCTCTTTATTTTTTTTTTTAGTGACACATAAGTGTGTATGAGCCATGATCAATTTTGTGCTCTAGTTGAAATGAGTCTTTTTATTCAATTCCTTTTCACTTTACACCCTGTTTTTCTGCAATTAAAGGCATTAGGCTGAAGATAGGTGTACTTTTAAAATAAATCTTGTAGAGAAAAAAGAATGGCCTAAAGAAACCCATGACACAGAATTAATAAAGCAGTTAACAGAGTGGATGAGTGTTTTAACTCTTGGCTCAGTTGAGTGTGGAGAAGGGGGTACAGCATATTAATTAACAGCAAAGGCCTCTAAGTTAGTTTGTATGCATCTGAATCCAGTCCCCTCCACTTAGCGCCTCTGTAACTTTGGGCATGCTTCTTAATTCCTCTGTCTCTGTTTCCTCTTCTACATCATGGGGATAATAGTGCCTATTTCACAGGGTTGTTGTGAGGATTAAATAAGATACTACATCAATGAAACACAGTGAACATTCAATAACTCGTGGCTATTATCCTTAGTTTAAGGACTATACAATCCTAAGAGGAAAACTTGGTGCCACTCGCAGTATTTTAAAATCATGCTTTCTATTGTGGATTGAGGCTCTAAAAAAGTTAGTTCTATGTTCTAGACAATAGTACTCAGGTCCCACAAATGCTATAGAGCAGGATGTTAACTTTCCTAGATGGCAGGTGCAAATATGGGGATGATGCCACAACCAGGCCCAGTAGTTAGAAATCAGACATCCTGGACATGGTTCCCAGCATGGCTACATCTCGCAGTGAGAACCTGGGCAGGTTCCTTGATCATGGGGATAATAAAAGCCCCTATGTCTCAGGTGGTGCCAGCACAAAGCCTTGTACACAATTTAATGCACAAAGGCTATCTACAGGAGTGGGGAATATTTTTACTAAATATCTTTTAATTAGAGCAAGAACTTTTATTTAAGAGTGGTAGGAAATGACATTAGGAGAGTAATAATAATTGCTCACATCTGTTGAGTAAGGACCACATGTCACACACTGCTCTGAAGGCTTTCATTTCAACAACCACCTTGATACCTCCACTTGGCAGATGAGGAAACTGACCCCAGAGAGGTGAAGGGGCATACCACGGGAACATAGCTCTCTCCTGGCTGCTCTGGGATCAGACCTTCCTCAAGCTCCATGCTAAGGAGTTTGGAGCTAGAATTTGGGGAGATATTTTTTTCTTGTTTATTTCCCTGCTCAGAACCTGAAGGGTCTTTCCATTAAAAACTAGAAAAAAACAAAAATCAATTCATCGGTATTACTGGTCACTTATAAAAAACATAATTTACATTCTAACAATAAAATGTCCTATTGCTTGCATGACCACATTTGACATGTGTGGGGAAACATGGCACTACTTCAATATTTAAGATATATTGGAAATACTGAGGAGTCTGGCTCCTGGTTAAAACCTAGGTGTGATTTTCCAGAACTGATCCCAGGCCATTACAAAGGCCTCCCGACAGGCTTCCCCACACCAGCCTGGTATGCAGCCAAGGCAGTCACAGAGGGGAGCTGCAGGCAAGGGCTCAGGACCCCCTGGCTGGCCGCTTCTCTCACATACTTGCATTTCAGCTTCAGAACCTTCATTCCTAGGTCACTTTGTCTGAGGTCTCAGGCAGAGTGGTGAGGCAGGAGGGGAAGCCTTGAAGCCACTTTCCCCACTCTCAGTCCTCGGTGCTTGTCCACTCCCAGCGCCCCCCTCCACCCTCCTCTCCCTACTTCAGGGCCCATGAGAGGCTTTTGCTAAGTCTTTGGCCTGAGCTCCCTCAACAGCGAGACCAGCCCCTGCCTCTGTGCTCGTCCACCTGATGCTCAACCAGTGCTCCATTCCAGAGGGGACATGACAAGGGCAGTCACTGCTTTTCCACTTGAAGCTTCTTTCTTAAACCATTGCAGCAAGTGTTTAAAAGCTTAAATTTTTCATTTTTGGTTTGTTGTTTTAAGTAGCTACTCTCATACTTAGCAGCTCAGCTCACTTTCTCCCAGGCTCAGCTGAGCTGCTAAACAACATGGAATTAAGAAATGCAGTATGCAAAACCAAGTGGCTTTTTTCCTCCTAGATGTTCAGGTCAATATCTAGCACTGCGCTTGGCCGGGGTTGCAGTCAATAACCCTGATGGATGGATCTGACTTACGGTAACATTTTCCCCCGTTGGTGGGATCGCCATAGAAACCAGATATACAGGTCTCACAGTGCTTGCCTGTGGTCAGGTTCTCACACTTCTCACAGATACTCTGATTAATGCATTTGCTGTGGCCATTGCACTGGCAAGCTGAAAGAAAACAAAAAAATTTCTTTGTCTCATTGTAGAACTGGATAGAAAAAGTTTCACAAGATTTATTTGAAACTATGTTTCTTATTGCCTCTAAGTACAAAAACCATCAAAGCTGGCTCACTAAAAACTAGTTTGAGAAACAAGATTAAAATGTCAAAAAATAACTAATGCATGAAAATCATAAATATACCACAGCAAGAATGTCCACAGTCATTAAAACAATAATTTCTGTTCTTATTCACTGTAAAAATAATATATGCTTATGGCAGTTAAATTGAAAAAATATTAGGAAGGTGGAAAAATCATATATAATTCCACCTCCCAGAGATCACAAAATAGTTGTGTTCATCATAGTATTCAATTTTTATTTTTAAACTTATCACAATTATTTTACCATATTATTTCATCTATCATAAACAAAACTTTATGCGGCATAATGATTTCCATGAAATATAACAGTTATTTAACAATTCCCTTACATTCTGATATTTAGCTTACTTTCAATTTTTTACTTTTTAGGAAAATGACAATCTTTATATATAAACACATCCATAAGTGAAACTTGTCAGGTCCTTGATGTATAGAGGACTTTACAACAACAGATGCCTAGAAGCTGGGACCTCTCGGGATACGCTGCAGACTCCTTGGGGCTCACACAGTGCACACCTGTACCACAGAGAACAGACTCTGTGCACATCTGTGCTGCCCCCGGCCACTGACATTATGTTGCCAAATGATTACCACCACAGCATTATTTAATACCTGGGTCACATCACATAATTACCATCTTTTGTGTATGCATGAGAACATTAAAGATTTACTCTTTTAGCAGTTTTTGCAGATTTCTCTTACTAGATCAGCACGATAGTTTTTTATCATCTCAGAAACTTTCCATAGCCTTGTACCTATTGTGTTTACCACTTTTTCCACCCCAATCACTGTAGGTATTTGAGTTGTTCTATACAGATTGCAGCTGAAAAACTTAGAAATAACTGTATCAGTTATGACTGCACTGAAATTACTTTAGATGTGTGGGATATGCATGTTGTTCCTGTGAAGATGAGTAAGTCCCTTAGTTGGCCTTTCATCCCTGGGGATGCCAGGGATATTGTATATAGAGGGCCACCTATATACAATGGCAGAGCACAATGCATACAAAACGTAACACACAAAGTCATTTAAAAAATTTGTGTTCTGAAAGGAACCATGGACATGGACAACAGGTGGGATTAACTTTGGAGGGGGAATGGGTGGGTGGGGAGGAGGACAGAGGATGTAATACAAAAAAGGGGATGGATGTAATACAACAACAATAAAATTAATTAAAAAAAAATTTTGGGTTCTGGTTCAATATAAGAAGATCAAACAAATGCTTCTCTCCTCTTCAAAATCCCACTGAAATTACAGAAGACATGTAAAAACAATGATTCAATCAATAAGAGTATGGGGTAAAAAAGCAGAAGAATTGGGCGATACATCTGAAGTATTGAGGAATTTATAGTAATTATGAAGCAGAAATGGTCAATCTGACAGAGAAAGGGGAGTTGAGACACTTCCATCCTAATGTAGAGAAGGAAGGGACTGACAAAGTGACTACAAGCACTTTTCTGACACCTGAATAATCTGGCAGAGGCCGGGAGCCAGAGCCAGCCCTGGGAGAGTAATGGGTAGCAGGAGGCAGAAAGCACCTCCTGATCTGCTCAGCAGCTTGCTGAGGCATCTGTCCAGACTGCAGTAGAAGAGAACTATTCTGTGGGGTGGGCAGGGGAGGGGAAGTCAGGGGGCAGAAATAAAAATCAGGGCATTACCCCAGCTATCTTCAGGTTGCTATAATGTCCCAGAGTGGGGAGGCACTCGGCACAACCAGGAACATGCCAAATGTGTCTGGTACCTGGTCTGTTGCTCCCTCCTTCTTCCACCGAGGCAGAAACGCAGACCACTCAACAGCAGTTAAGGCAGACCAGAACTGGAGAGCCCTGTGGCTGGCTAGCCAACCTCTCCCTTAGGATATCATCACACCACACCTTTACAACAGCTCAGTGTATGCAATAATGATAGTGAATACAAATCAACCTTGAAAAGCAACCAGTGTAAACACAAACAACAACAAACCCTGAAAAAAAGGTTCATGCAACAAACTTAAGAGAACGAAAATACTAATTTTATTATTAAGAGGCCTGAGAAATTATTGTATCCATAAAATAAGAAAGCAAGCTCTGAAAAAATCCTCATGATATTTAGTGACTTTGCAAAATGAAAAAAGATAAAACAAAATTAGACCAAAAAACCCCACAAAAACCCTCAATAGGTTAAAAAGGAGAACACATATGTTCAAAAAAGGATCTTTAAGAAAATATTATGAGGCCCTGGCTGGTAGTACAGTGGATAAGGTGCCAGCCTGAGAACCCAAAGGTTGCTGGTTCGATTCCCAGCCAGGGCACATAACCAGGTTGCAAGCCAGGTCTCCAGCCAGGTCTGTGGCTGGAGACAGGTGAAAGGCAACAATACATTGAAAAAAAAAAAAAGAAAGAAAAAGGAAAAAGAAAATACTACGAACAACTATATGCCAGAAAACATTTGATTACTACCCTGGCCAGATGTCTTGGCTGGAACACTGTTCCCTACACCAAAAGGTTGTGGGTGCAATCCATGGTCAGGGCACACACCTAGGCTGCAGGTTTGATCCCCAGTAGGGGCACATTTGGGAGGCAATCAATCGATGTTTCTCTCCCATACCAATGTTTCCCTCTCTCTCTCCCCATTTCTCTCTCTGTAAAATCAATAAACATGTCCTTGGGTGAGGAATAAAAATACATATTATTTAGATAAAATAAATTCCTAGAAAAAACCAGATTATCAAAACTGACGCACGCAGAAACAGAAAAGCTGAATAGATCTATAATGAATAAAAAGATGACATTAATAATCAAAGATCTTCACACAAAGAAAAGTCCATGCCCAACTGGATTCTCCAATGAGTTCTATCGACATTTAAAGAATTAATGCCAATCCTTTGCAAACTCTTGTTAAGTAGAAAAGAATACTTTCCAACTCACTCTATGAAGCCAATAGCAGCCTGATACCAAAACCAGTCATCACAAGAAAGAAAACTATAGAACAGACCTACATATATCTCTCATGAATATAGACATAAAATCTCCAATTATATAAAATGAGCAAATGGGGCCTGGCTGGTACCACAGTGGATAAGGTGCCAGCCTGTGAACCCAAAGGTCACGGGTTCGATTCCCCAGCCAGGGCACATAACCAGGTCGCAAGCCAGGTCTCCAGCCAGGTCTGTGGCTGGAGGCAGGTGAAACGCAACCATACATTGATTCTTCTCTCCCACTCTGCCTCTCTCTCTTCACCTCTCTCTGGAAATAATAAATAAAATCTTAAAAAAAAAAAAGAGCAAATGGCTTTATCCCAGAAATTCAAGGCTGGTTTAATATACTTAAGTCAATTAACATAATATGTAGTATTAACATGTGAAAGAAAGAAAAAAACATACATTATTATCACATTGTATAGATACAATAAAAGCCCCTGACAAAATTTAGTACTCATTCATGACAAGAAGCTAGAAAGAGAAGGAAAATTTCTCAACCTGATAAGGCATGTTTGAAATACTGAAAGCCAAAATCAAATTTAATGGAGAAAGCCTGAATTCTTTCCCTCTAAGGTCAGGAACAATATAATAATGTTCACTCTCACCACTTATATTCAACATTATATTGGAGTTTCTAGCCAAGCCAGCAGACTTCAAAAAATAAGGGTATACAGACTAGAAAGAAAAAGTAAACTGACTTTCTTGGCAGACAGCATGACCCTGTATGTAGAAAATTCTAGAAATCCACTAAATTCAGCAAGACCGCATGACACAAGGTCAACATACAAAAATCAACTGTATTTCTACTCACTAGCAATGAACAATCAGCAAATGAAATTAAGATAGTAATTTCATTTTAAGAAAATGAAAAATAATTTGTATAGTAAATTTAACAAAATAAGTACAGAATAAGCACACTGAAAACTATAAAACACTGCTGAAAGAAAGTAAAAAACTAAATAAATAGAAAGACATTCAGATTCACATATTGGAAACCTTAATATTGTCAGATGGTTATACACCCCAAACTGATGTACTGCCTCAATATAATCTGTTTTTGTTGATGTTGCCAAATTGGACAAGTTTACCCTAAAATTCAGATGGGAATGCCAGAAACCCAGAATAGCCATGCAAAAAGATGAATTTGAACCCCTAGCGACAGCATATATAAAAATTAACTCAGAAGTGGATTATGACATGGACAACAGCATGGTGATGAGGTGGGAGGGGCAATAAGAGGGACAAATGGTAATGGAAAAAATACAATAAAAATAAATGTAAAAAAGTATAATATGGACCTAGATATAAGAGATAACTCTATGAAACTTTAAAAAGAAAATGGGAGTTAATCTTAAACTTTTGCATCTCAAAGGATACTATCAAGAAAGAAACACACAGACTAAAAGAAAAAACTGCAAATCATGTATTCAATAAGGGACTAACATCTGTGATTCATAAAGAGTTTTCATAGACTGATAATAAAAAGACAGTTTAAAAACGGTCAAAGACCATGAAAACAGAAAACAGACTGCCAGTGACCATAGGGGTGGGGGAAGGGTGGGGAAGAAGGGGAAGGGTTTAGTCAAGGAGCTAGTATGAATGATCCATGGACGTGGACGAGATGAGAATTGACAGAAGGAGAAGGGTTGGGGTGGGTGGGGTGGGAGACAGCAATGGGGGAATAAATGAAACAACTGTAATACAACAACAATAAATTCATTTAAAAATTATCAAAGACTTTGAATAGACATTTTTCTAAATATGACATAGAATGGCCAATAAGATGCTCAACTTCATTAGTCATTAGGGAAATGCAAATCAAAATCACACTGAGCCCTAGCTGGTGGCACAGTGGATAAGGTGCCGGCCTGTAAACCCAAAGGTCGCTGGTTCGATTCCCAGCCAGGGCACATAACCAGGTCTTATAACCAGGTTGTAAGTCAGGTCTCCAACAAGATCCAGAGCTGGAGACAGGTGAATGGCAACCATACATTGATGTCTCTCTCCCTCTCTGCCTCTCCCCCTTCCCCTCTCTCTGAAAATAATAAATAAAATCTTTTTAAAAATTATTTTCAAAACCAAACTCAAGTTAAAAAAAATAAATCACAGTGAGATACCATTTCCATATACTACAACAGCTACAATCAAAGAACACAAATGTTGATAAGGATTTGAAGAAATCTGAGCCTTTTTACATCTCAAATGAGAATACAAAATGGTGCAGCTACTTCTTTACACCCTTTATCCATTTTTTCTGTTTGGTTGTCATTTAGCTTTTTTTCCCCAGGAGGAAGGAGGTTTACAGTCCGCAATCATTTGGATATATACACCCAGGCTGTCTCTGGCCTTTTATTTTTAGTTACAGCTGTCTTTCCCTTACAGAACTCACAGAGTCCTGTTGCCAGTGGCACTGTCTGTCAGGCTCTTGCAGAAGTTCTCCAGCACTAATCTGGGAGTCTCTGAACCTGCCTGGCCTCTCCCAGCTGTTCCGGAGGCCCATCAACACATTCCCGAGTATCTACTGAAAGTTCGTATCAAAGGCCAACTTCTCAGGGTTAGTGTCTCAAGGCAGCCTCCCTAGCACTTCTAGGCTTTTATGCCAACTCATGGTCTATTTCTATTTTTTCTTTTTTTAAGTCCTCACTCAAGGATAAGTATAGTGATTTTAAAGAGAGAGAAAGGATGGGAGGGAAGGGGAAAGAGAAAAAGAGAAAGAGAGAAAGGGAGGAGGAGGAGGGAGAGAGAGAGAGAGAGAGAGAGAGAGAGAGAGAGAGAGAGAGAGAGAGAAAGGGAGAGAAATAAATGTGAGAGAGGTATCGATCAGTTGCCTCCTATACCCTCCCCAACTAGGGATCAAACTCACAACCTAGGTTTAAAAATTATGAACTTATTTCATTATTTTTATAATGAATATTAGCAAAACAACTCACTTGAAATTCTTAGTATTTTCACTGATATTAAAAATATTTTTCATGTAAAACTATTTCTCTAAAAATTATCTGTTACATATTTAAAGGAAATCCATATAGCTATCAAGGCTTTTTTTTAATCCTCACCTGAAGACATGCTTATGAATTTTAGAGAGGTGGGGAGGTGGGGAGAGAAGGAAACATCAGTTGCTTGCCTTTTGTACGTACCCTAACTGGGGGCAAAACCAACAACCTAGGCATGTGCGCTGACTAGGAACTGAACCTGCAACCTTTTAGTTTATGGGATGATACTCCAACCAACTGAGCCACATTGCCCAGGGCTTTCAGAAAAGTTTTATTCTTTGCAAACAGAGAAAGACTTGATTCTGGCTATACAAGACACCTTACCTGGACAATGAATGAAAGACCAGTTGTATCTGCTGTCCTCCAGACACATGCTGGAATTGAGAAGGGGCTGTGGGTAGAAATTTCCTATAGGGGCCTGAGAAGGCATCTTCACGGGTCCTTGATAGGAGCCCTCTATGCATTTCCCTTTGCCAGTATTGCTGGGATCAGTACACCAGCCACAGCCTGGTTGCTCTAAGCAATGGCTACAGGTACAGTAGCCTGAACAATTTCCAGCTGTTAAAAAAAAAGGTTGATTTTAATTCGTTATACTTAAATTACCTTTTTCCTTAACAGACTATTCAACTTCTGTGAGTCAAAATTCCTATAGTCTATTGGCTGTTTAAATGACATAGTACATTTTAAGAGCTCAATATCTTGCTCTACATGTAATAGGGACTCCTCCCTTCTCTCTCAATACCAGGATGTTGTAGGCAGAAGGGACCTTAGAAGTCACCTGCTGGGAAGCACTTACTATATGCACAATATGACACAGAAGATAAGCAGTTATTTCTGTACTCTGTGACCTATCCTATAGACAGTTAGTTGTCTCATTGTGCTTAATTCAGTAGGAAGGTTCTCATTAGGCAGTCTATGGACAGGTCTGAGCCAAAGGTCACGTCTAGGCTTGTCTCTGCAATGTTCAGAGGGCGACAGCGCTGCCTCACAGCAGGAGTTATCACCTGTACACAGGGCACTAAGTAGGGCCTAGGGCTCACTTTTCACTTACGGGGACAGCTGCTCATGGTATACCACTCCATACACTGGCCGTAGGGGAAGGAGGCCACGTAAGCATTGGAGTCCACACACTGCTTCATGTTGCTGCACCACATGCACTCAGAACTGCCAGTGGTGCAGTCTCCACACGTCATCCTCAGGGCACAGGGCATCCGGCACTGCTTGTCGCTGTGGTTCGCTGGGAAGTTAACCCAAGAGAGACACTTAGAGCTCCTACCATGTCAGCTAAGGTCAAAGGCTATTCAGTGTGGATTGTGACCCACTACTATGTCATGAAATCCATTCAGTGGACTACACTAAATAAAGGAGAAAATAGTAAACATTAGAGTCACCGTGAATTGTTCAGTCAAGTATATTTATACACTTAGAAAAAGATGCTTTCCTTTCAAAGAGCACTAAGGACAGACATGAAGGAACAAGCCAATATTTCCATTCAAGTAGGAGTTCTGAAGCTCCTTGCTCCTTACAATATATGGGACCCAGAATAAACTTTAGGGCTTTTATAATCCACCTGAACATGCAAAATCGTATCTCTGCATATTCTGGGAAAAAAGGACCACAGTATTCATGAAATACACCAAAATACATGGGATCCAAAAAGACTAAAAAACTCCCTACAGAAAATTTAGAAATCCTATTTTAAGGCAACTCTTACAGTGCTGTAAATTCTCTTTTATACCTCTGTGTTCTGTAAAATATGGTACCATCCTAAAATGAGACGCGATGCTAATGGAGTCCAGCCTCCCCAAGGGGCCCAGGAAAGTTCACCCACTGCTTGTGAGTCCCTCTGCAGGAGGAGGGGCTTGTCTCAGGCTGGTCTGTGTGCTGCAGGTGCTGCCCCTGTGCCTGCCTTCCAGAAACCTAAATGCAGCCCGGGGGAGAGATTCAAATCCCTGGGGCTGTTCAAATGTTTGCTCGTTCAGGACGCATGCTCAGCTTTGGCACATCAGGTTTGTTTCTCTTTTGTACCAAACTGCTCTCATCATTTCTCTCCCCACTGACACAATCTTTCTGCCTTTTGCATCCCACTGTCAGTTCTGATCTTTCCTTTGTGTTTTTCTTTATTTGCACTTTCGGTTCTTTCTTTCACAGCATTTTCTCTGCCAACTCCAAGAAATTTACCTTTTAAAGCAAGTCTCAATACTTGTGAGACTCAATCAATCTTGTTAATTAGAATATTGGGTTCTTTGAGTGGTGTTAGTTATTTTTGTTTAGGCTTATGGTTCATGCTATGCAGAGCCAGAGACTATTTCTTTCTGTTCTAAAAGTTCTTGGTTATACTCTGCTTATATGCTCAAAATCAACACTGTTTTTCATGAATATTTCACATATATCAATACTATGTATGCCTCCTACAGTTTCTGTTTCTTGAACTTCCAAAATGTGTAATTCCCCGTATACTTACCTGGTCTTTCACAGACACTGCCATTGAGTGGGTTGATGCAGGTTGCAGCCTTCAAGCCCCGAGGGCTGGGTTCTGACAAGATTCCACAGAATCCAGCATCACTGGGCTCAGACGGCATCCACTGTATTGTAGTATTTGTGAATGAGGTCATATCTTCCCAGCACCAGTAGGACACATTGATTTTCCGAAGCCCAACCCATGGGGTCAAGGTCATCTTGGACTATAGGCAAAACAGGCATAACTATGAATATAATCAATGCCTTGACCAAAACAAGCATCTAGCTAAAACCATGAAGCTATTTATACCCCAAAGATACAGGAAAACCTCCCTATCTGCTGACATTAGGAAAGACCATCATTTTTAGGTTACAGATCATGATTGGCACTTCAATTATGGCCATTTTGCAAAGGACAAAACTAAAGCTCAGAGAATATATCAAAAATTTTGCAGAGATTGATGGCAAAACAACCATCAAGGTCCAAAATGTCAATATCCTAAGACAAACGCTATGAAGAGACTGCCACTCCTGAACTTGATTTAAATGTCTATTCATATATGAAAGTCACCTTGCCAACATTTCTGAAATATCAGTTATACATCTGTCCTCAGAATCATTAACTAAGCCTGTTTTGGGGCACTGGACAGATCAGATGATTAGAGATTCCTAAACCTGTGGCTGGAAGGTATTGCCTGGCACTGAATTTTATAGGGAATAATGTGATAGTAAGCCCTAGGGAGAGTCTCTGTCTCCTCCTCTACTGAAATTTCCTTCTAGTTGCATTGAAAAATTCTTTTAAAATAAAAGTACAAAGTTCAGCTCAGAAATGAAAGCTATTCCTAATCTTGGCAGATATAAAACAAAATGTATGATGCATTTTCATTTTTGAGAGGAAAAAATATGCATACCTATTTAAAGACCTAAAAGAAATAAACACATGCAAAGTATTTTTAGTTGTAATGAGTATTATTTATTTTATTTTTACTGTTACTATTTTACAAGTTTCCTTTGAAATGTGTTAAGGAGAGAAAATAATTAAAATTAATGTTATTTTAAAGTCTTTCAGTTAAGTTCCCTTTGCTTTTATGATAAAACTCAGAGCAATTAGCACTGTAGACAAGGCCTCTCAGGATTTGGCCTTGATTTCTCATAAGACCTAGATGCGGCAATTTCCTTTCACCCAGCTGACAACTCGCCTCGCAATTTTCACATCTTGGATGATCGGGTAGCAAAGCACAAAAAACTCTTCCCTATTCACCTTCCCAATTCACTCCTGTCATCTTCAGGGGTTACCTCTTTCTGGCTGCCTATCAGATGGCTTCTACCCTGAAGACCAGCTTGTTTTTCTGTACAACCCTGAGCTCTCTTTCTAGACTTATAGCTTAATGCACGACTCAATTTCTGGTGGGTAAGGGTAGTCCCAGGTAATTTGACTACCCAGAACCTTCCAGAACTAGAAAACCTGTGGAAGAGAGAAGAGGGACCAGAAGAGAGAATATCTGTGGCCAGCTGGGATAGCTACACCCTTCCAACCAGCTATTCTTTGAGACACATAGAATTGGGAGTCACTGGTAATGAGCAAAACCTAAGCCATCAGTTTGCTGAGGGAGTGACTACAGGTAAGATCACCTGACAGCCAAGGACAGAACACTATAGAGACCCATATTTGGGGGTCAGGTGAAGAGACACAAGCAACAGGAGCAGTCTCCTATGGAGATTATGAATTTGAAAAAGCTTTTAATGAGGCAGGACAGTAAGAAGTTAGGAAAATTCCTTGGCAAGTGGAATAGGGAAACTAAGACAGATGGCTGATCAAAATGGCTGAGCCATTTATAGCCAGATACAGAAGGTCACCTCCCTAGAGATAACATCTAGGCCTCTCAGTTGTAGTTCAGTTCCAGGCTCAAAAAAGCAGCAACACTAGGCGGGCGCTGCCAGGACCAGCTGCGATGACTAACAACTCCATGTCCTGGCACTGACCAATCAGTAGAGACCACAACCCTGAACTGGCACACCTGGAAAAATGATGAATCTTGTGCTGTAACCTTCCCGAGACCTCCCCTAAAATTCCTGCCTGCAAGAGGGAGTGAAAAGCCAACAAAACAGCCCTGCCTGGTGTGGCTTGGTTGACTGTTGCCCCACAAAGCAAAAGATCACGAGTTCAATTTCCAGGCAGGGCCCACGCATGGGTTGCAGGTTCAGTCCTCATTAACGTTTCTCCCCTTCTCTTTCTCCATTGCCCCCACCCCCTCTAAAAGTAAATGAATAAAACATCTTAAAAAGAAAAGTCCTCAAGATAAAGGACCCAGGGTGCTGCTCTCCCTTTGGGAAGCATGCCCACGCTGTTCCTTTCTCCCTCCCCTTCCCCCACAGCGACTAACCTCCTAAACTTGAAGGGACCCCAGGCGACTTGCAACCAGGGGAGCAGTGGGCAGCGGCAGCTTGACCTGGGCAGCACCGCTGAAACTGTTCTAAGTCCCCTTTTCTCTAGTTCCCAGTGAGCTGAGCACCCTGGGCTCTCCCGTTGCCTCTCTGCTAAGGCCTTCCTTGTTTCACTGTCCTCAGTTTAGTAAATGTACCTTCAGAGTCACCTGGGCTCACACTGTGAAATCTTTTCTGCATAAAGTCAAGAACCCACATGCTACCAGCTGGCCCTAGGCAGACCCGCTCAGAGCAAGGTCCCTGTCTGATAGCACGAAGATATAAAATATCAATGTGGTCACAATGCCCCCTGGGGGTAAACAAAATTTTCTACCAATGTTTGAATGTCTGCGTCCTACCAAAGTTGCACTGGAAAAAAAAAAAAAGACTAACTGGAGAAAAGTAAAATACAGGGCACCTCCTACCAGTTGAGAATGGCTCTCTAGGTTAGTGGTATACACGGGCCACATGTACCCAGAACCCAGACCACACTCCATGTCCTCACCTGAAGTAGTCTGTACCCAAAGAGGTGCTACTTATTGCTTCTCCCTGCTTGGTGAGAAGAACGTTCCCTTCAACCTGCTCTGTACCAAAGCCAGCGCTGTTAGGAGCTTGGTCTTGTTGAGTATCTACTCACAGCCTAGGACTTTGGACTCAAAAAGACCAAATGTGATTGTGGAATGTCAACCACAAGCCCATCAGAGCACTGAGCAGACAGGAAGAGAACTTAGGGCCTTTCTCTGCTTAGAAACTCTTGATAAGAAAATACCCTCACTTTTTGGGCTGCCCAGGGCTAAGAAAGATGCAAACAAATGCACATTCCTTAGGGTGATGAATGTTAAGTCATATTTCACACTATAATAATACCTGAAATCTGAGACTCTGGTGGCTTAATTCAACCTAGCTAAGTAGTAGTGACATTCCCCTCCCTCCACAGCAGGACCTAGAGATAAAACAGATATGGAATCATCCACTGCTGTCACAAGGATATACGCATATATACATATATTAGTTACTATTCAATACACATGTAATTATTCCAATATAATTTAATGGCTATGACTAATAAAGTATTTAAAATTTTAAGAGAAGAAAGAAGACATTAAAGAAAGAGACTGACAGTGCAGGCCCAGTCTGTTACACAGCACTCCTGCCAAGTACATTACAGGTAAGCTGTCATCATGCTCTCAGGAGACAGTGGAGGCTAGAAACTTAAGTTCTGAGGATTTTAACTCACCATGCTTTGCGATGACTGCATTATTCGCAGCTGCTTAATGACAAAGTCTACCTTCTTCTGGTTTGTAAGAGAAGCCAAAACAGCATTGTGGTTCCTACAGGACAATTTAGCGTTGTCATAATTCTCCTTGGCAGTAGTAATTTTCATGCATGTGCTTAGGACCAAATGCCAGCCACTGCCACAAATAGTTTCTTTTGTAAAGGAGGGAAAGAAAGAGAAAAAGTTTTAGGAATCACCCAAAAGTACTATATTACCAGTTCAAGGTACTAAAAACCTAAATGGTCTTTGTGACCTGAATTCTACGTACTTATTAGACATATTATTAAGACCAAATACAGAATAAATGAATTTAAAAATGCTTATCACAGTCCTACTTCCAGGATCTCAAAAAACATATCCTGAGGTCAACCCTCCTGTATCTTAAAAGAAAACACTTGTTTGGTGCCAGTGTTAGGTTTTATAAATCTCCTTTTGAAGAACAATCAAAAACAAGACTAAAATTCTAAGTAAAGAGCAGAAAAATGAATATGCACACTGGAAGGATGGTAATGAGTTGATGAATGAACAAACTGACAGTCTTCACAATCTACACTGTTTTCACATCAAAATGGAAGGTAAAATCAAGTGCACAAATTGTACCAAAAGTGAAGTGAAAAGATCCTTTTGGGGGGGGGGGAACCCCTCCAAAGTGATACAGCTGTAACCCCACAAGAAAGCCTATGTTTTGCTAATGTGACTGCCCTGAGCCACCCAAAGACCTGTACAGAAGCTGTGACTACTTACTGGAAGGCAGTGAGCAAAGCAACTTCAGCAGCACCAAAGTCTCCAGAACCAAAGTAGTTTGGAGACACCATCAACAATGTTGATTAACATTGGTGAGATAAACAAAAGGTACTATGGGTTAGGGGCCATTTAAGAGCAGGTAAACACTTGCTCCTCAAAGTGTGACATCAGTGTCACTGCTTGTTCAAATGTAGAGTCTGTGCCCCACTCTAGATTTGTACCAGAATCTGATTTGCAGCAAGATCCCTAAGTACTCAGTTGTGCATTAAAGTTGGAGATGCAATGAGGTAAAGAACAAGAAACCCTCTCACACAAGAGGAATAACGTACGTCCGAAGGACATTCACAAGGGGCCTGGTAGAGCCCAACTATGGAACTCAGATGTTCCATAGAGCCACAGAAATCCCCCTTCCTGGGTATCTTGGTTGAGCAAATATATCCTAATTTCAGTCCTGGCTGATTGGCCTCAGGTCCCCTAACTCATCATCCCGAACCTCAGAAGTACCATAAATAAAGGTATTTGGGGCTTGAGATCACCCCAAGAGGAGCTGTAGACACAGGAATCTCTCCTCTCCTTGTCAGAAGGCGCCGACAGTCTAATCCCAGTGAAAGCACTCTTAACTGCTGCATTCTATCCCCAGGCTTCCACAGCAGAGCAGGATGAGGACAATGAAGTGGGCTCCATACTAGAGCTACACCATCATTTGACTCTCCAGAGCAGCAAATGATATTTCCCTTCATTTCAAAGGACCGTAGGAGCATCCTTAAGAATTGCATTTTTGTTTTAAAAAAATAACAAAGTGGTATGGGAGATGACCAAAATGAGCTTATCCATCCTTGTGGGTTTGATCAAGGCTGCACAGTATTGGAGGCCTGTGGGTAAAGCCTTTGCACACCCCCACCCCCCTGCCAACACACACACCAAGGTGCCCCTGTAAAGCCTACCAGGTAGGGCAATGCACTCCTGATTCCGGGGCTCCCACTGGCAGCTCAGGTCCAGGGCACAGCTCCTACAGCTGGTCTTCTTATTACAGTAGTACATGGGGTTATCTTTGGGGCAGTTCTCATACCTGAAAATGGAGATCTAGAACACAGTGGACAACAGCTTTTCTCATATCCACAGAGAGGACTCATTATAACGACAAACAGGACACTAAAAACTGAATTAAAGAAGTGAACTGAAAATGGATTAAAAAGTTAGATGCACATGAAACTAACTGCACTGCAGTGAAAACACTTTAAGGAAAGGTTTTGCTCAAGGACCTGCCTTAACCTGGCAAAGACGCAGTGCATTCTTACACACTATGCTTCAACCTGCTCATCTGTAAAATGGGAATATTAAACGTAATGCTTTTCAAATGCCTCCCAAACAGGATAAAAGTTTCATATATTATGGACTGCTTTGCAGACTGACAAAGACTGTTATAAACTGTCTAAAACTTTAAAAGCTGAGTCATCATCTTTGTTGCCTCATAACCTAAATAAAAAATTACAAATGGGGAACATTAATTATGCTGAGCCAAATATAACATAAGAATATTTACTTCCCCAATTCAGTGTGGCTGCTACACACCTGACTCGCTTTTAGTCTCAAGTTTTAACTTGCTTCCAAGACCTTGCACAGGGAGAGCTCACTCAGCCTCACAGCAAGGCTCCAGTACTTAGCCAAAGACATGCCTAGGGAGTGCGAAGCACTCAAAACACCAGTCCTTCCTTCTAAAGCGCCACATGTCCATCCTGTGACAAGAACCTTTGGAGTTAGAGTGTACAGAGCATCCCCCCAACCCCTCTGTCATAATAAAATTAAAATCTACACCAAAAGTTTTAAAAATAACTCTGGGCCACTATTTACACAGCACACATTATAATCTACAAGTAACCCCACTCTGGACTGTTCCATTCTCTGAAATCCTTGAGAAACAGCCCCTGACCTGGCCATCTGTGCAGCTGTGATTCCTAGGGACACAATACTCGTTGCACCAGTGGCAGTCATTGGTGTTGGCTGTGCAGCTGTAACAATCTGTGTGCTGGTCACATCTGTCATGATCAAGGGCTGTGAAGAGAAGAAAAACTCATCAGTTGTGAGCTTCTCCTCAGAGAAGTCACAGGCCATTACAGCTGCTGTTGAGCACAATCTGAGACTGGGGTTAAAAAAACAAGTAATAAGGTTTAGGAAGTAAAACTAGGAGTGCATCTGGCAGGAAAATACATGGGTAAGCTCAAGCTAAAATATAATAGGTTTAGAAATAAGTAAACAACTGGAAAAAATACTATTTTGTACCCACTGTCCCTACAAAAGTACACAGAAAGTGAAAAACAAAGAGAGACTCATTTAATTCAACAACAGCAAGATAAAAATGGAAGTAGCTCTGTTATTTAAATACTTTACCTCCCAAGAAATAAATCAACTTCCTATAGAATGAACACCAGGAGCTCCCCAGGAGCCAAAGCAATGTAAGAGACCAAGCCATTCCTCCCAGCAATAAACACAAGGCTAACCTGGCCACAGGAAGCACCACAGAATCTCAAAGGAGGCACTGGGCTGAGCCGCATTTTGGTATGCATGTATGTAAATCCAAGAGGGTAAGTTTGAGAACTTCTGGGCTACTACAGGCCTGCTGCAGCTCCTATTGACCCTAGATAGGCCAAGACCAGTAACAAAAGTGAAGCTGCACCACCATACCGCCTCACCTGTTGAATCACTCACTCATGGACATAGCACATGATAAATCCATAGAAAAGATAGGACTCATTCTCACAAAGACTCCAGGATCCTGGCCCTGGCTGGTAGCACAGTGGATAAGGTGCCGGCCTGTGAACCCAGAGGTCGCAGGTTCGATTCCCCAGCCAGGGCACATAACAAGGTTGCAAAACAGGTCTCCAGTCAGATCTGTGGCTGGAGGCAGGTGAAAGGCAACCATACATTGATGCCTCTCTCTCTCTCTGCCTCTCTCTCTTCCCCTCTTTCTGAAAATAATTAAATAAAATCTAAAAAAAAAGAAAGAAACAACTTAAAAAAAAAAAAAAAAAAAAGACTCCAGGATCCTGCTCCTTAGGTTGTTCCTCCTGCCCTGGCCATTACCCCAAGGATGGAGCCCAAACAAAGGGCAGACTGAACCACAGAGGCAATGCTTGAGATAAGTTAATATAAAATGGGTTCATATTGAATCACCTAAGCTAAATGAGTATTATTTCCTATAAACTTGTACATTTAATTTTACATTTAATTTTACTTGTACATTTAACTTTGAAAAATTTGGTTAAAAAATAACTGCCATTGATTTTATCCCTTTTAGGAGACAGGGACTATGCCTACTAGGCCCTGGTCATCTCAGGTCTCCAGCACTCACCAGCCAACCAATGAGCCTGAAGGTTGCTGGGGTGGTCTTACTGAGGACTTATGTTCAGCTTAAGAGTGAAAGCTCCCTCTTTCCACCATAACTCTCATGATAACTGCTATACCAAACCTAATAGTTAAGAAATTTGGTCAACACACTTCAAATTAATTAAAGTGAACAAATATTCTGCAGAGATATTTTTCTTACTCTTTTTTAAAATTTTTTATTCATTGACTTTTAGAGAGAGGGTAAGGGAGGGAGAAGGAGAGAAACATCGATTTGTTATTCACTTACTTCTGCATTCATTGGTTGCTTCTTGTAAGTGCCCTGACTGGGAATTGAACCTGCAACCTTGGACTACCTGGATGATGCTCTAACCAACTGAGCTATGCAGCCAGGGCACATTTTTCTTAATATTAATGGACTTTTCACACATACTGCTTTGCATTGTATTAAATGCAAAGGGTAAGAGAGCTAAGGGTAAGAAGAAATGTAAAAGAGCATAAGGGTAAGAAGTTAAGTAGGCAAGAGGAAGAAAGCTTGGAAAGCAGAAGAGGCCATTCCAGAAGCAGAGATCACTATTCATCCTCAGCAACCATCTGTCTTGCTATCACTGCTGTGCTCAACTAGTAAAGCTAGAAAAGAACGGTACTTTGCGAAGACTGCAACTTTACCCCTATCCACGAGGACAATCAATTCCAACATAGCTTTTTTTGGTTGGCCCTCTTCACCTCACCCTTAATGAACAGATGGATGTCGTTTGCAACACGAGTTAACTTGTGTTTGCACTTGCATTAGCTTTTATATAAAATTGCTGGTCAATATGCATTAGAAGTGCATAGTGCAAAATGGTAGTAACTAGACACATGTAATTTGTTATTTAAATTAATTGAAACAAAAACTCAGTTCTTCAGTCACACTAGTCTCACTTCAAGTGCTTTAGAACCACATGTGCTAGGAGCTACCATATTGAGATAGTGCAGATATAGAACATTTCCATCAATACACAAAAAAAATCTTTGGATTGCATTTCCTCAAACCAAAGCAGCTAGGTTCTGGATCTGATGTACAATGTCTACATCATGCCGAGGAAGTTTTTGTATCTATGATTTGCAGATAGCTTGTACAAGTCATATGGCATGTTCCCACTCATTGTAAAGGTGTTTACAAACCAATTTTCCATAAAGCCTTTGCATAAATTACTTAATATTTTGGGGTAATAACACGAGCCTGAAAAGTGTACATATGCTAAGTGCCTTCATAATTCAGATAAAATGAGACTTCACGTTATATTTTAAGAAGAGAAAAAAAACATACTTCTTTTGGAAAAACATCCTGATTTTAACTTTTCTTCTTGTGCTTCTGTTGCCAACTCCCAGGAGATACACTGAGACGACCTGGTGTCCCACACACACCGGATGCCAGGCCCTGCTGCCACACAAGCAGCTTCGCTCTGGTGCGCTTCGCACTGCTCCGAGGTAAACGCCAGGATGTCACTAAGAAGGAGGCTATTGAAACCACCAAATACGTACATGGTGCTAAACAGAAAAAGAAAAAGAAGAGTTTATCGAAAACTTATAAAAACAAAGACATGTTATATTATTTACAATCCTCAAAACAAGTATTACATATCAAAAGTCTTGTAAGAAATTGTTTTACAGGATCTCAAACCACATTCTTATACTGCTCCATCCCAAATTCTAACCTTTCGTGCTGATTTGTCCTACCCAGAACAATTCCAATAATTCATATACTCATTCTCATGATTACATAGTGATTTTTAAACACAATTCCCTGAAATATTTTAGCAGCAGGGTAAGCGAACATCCTTTAAAATTAAACACGTAATTCTAAATCTACATATTCTTAAGTATTAAAAATAAATATGTATAATTTAAAAGCATAGGATTTCCTTAGTTAAAACTATGTAATGATTCATAAGCCAGTAAGAAATAGATAAAGGTACACATGAAAATTTAGTACACAGTAAAAGTGGCATCTTAAATTAATGCAGGAGAGAACAACTTTCCAGTAAATGATATGGAGATAACTAAACAAACATGGAAAAAGATAAAATTGAGTCCATTTCTCTACATTAGAATAAATTCCAAATGGATCAGAGAACCACTTAAAAAAGAAAACGAAGCCACACATATACTAAGAGAAAATATGGGTGAGCTACTCTATAACCTGGAAGGCTGTGCCACTAGGCCCTACAAGACACCTACTATACAAGGTTACTTACTCTACCAAGTCCAGGAGACCTAACAGCTCTACCTAATACACAGAAACAAACATAGGGAAGCAGCCAAAATGTGGAGAAAAAGAAACCAGTCTCAAATGAAAGAGATCTTCAGAAAAAGAACTAAAGAAAATGGAAACAAGCAAACTACCAGACATAGAGTTTAAAGCAATGGTTATGAAGATGCTCAAGGAACTTAATGAGAACTTCAACAACATGAAAAAAGGCATAGGAACCACAGAAAAGAACCAGTCAGAAATGAAGGATACACTAACTGAAATGAATAATTTACAGGGAATCAATAGTAGAGTAGATGAGGCTGAGAACCAAGTCAGTAATTTAGAATATTAGAAAGCAAAAATATCCAATCAGAGTAGCAAAAACAAAAAAATAATTCCACCTCCCCAAAATGCAGATAGCATAAGCTGCCCCTGGGACAACTTCAAGCATACCAATATTCTCATCACAGGGGTTCCATAAGGAGAAGAGTGTTAGAAAGTGAAAACCTATTTTTTTTTAAAAAGATTTTATTCCATTATTTATAGAAAGAGGGGAAGGGAGAGAGGCAGAGAGGGAAAGAGACATCAATGTATGGTTGCCTTTCACCTGCCTCCAGCCACAGACCTGACTGGAGACCTGGTCTGCAACCCGGTTATGTGCCCTGGCTAGGGAATCAAACCTGCGACCTTTGGGTTCGCAGGCTGGCGCCTTTATCCACTGTGCTACCAGCCAGGGCTGAAAACCTATTTTAAAAAATAATGACAGAAAATTTCCCTAACCTGGTGAAGGAAGTAGACATACAAGTCCAGGAAGCACAGAAAGTCCTAAACAAGATAAATCCAAAGAGGCCCTACAAGACATATCATAATTAAAATGAAGAAGGTTAAAAACAAAGAGAAAATCTCAAAAGCAGCAAGAAAAAAGCTGTTAGATACCTACAACGGTGCTCCCATAAGACTGTCAGCTGATTTCTCAACAGAAACTTTGCAAGCCAGAACAGAACAGCAAGAAATATTCTAAGTAATGAAAAGCAAGGACCTTCAACCAAGATTATTCTACCCAGCAAAGCTGTCATTCAGGACATATGAGGTCTGTTCAGAAGATACCCAGACATGTAATATGAAAAAGAGAGATTTATTGAAGATACAAGAAACACTACATAGGACAATGCACAGTCCCCTTCAAAGTAGGCACTTTAGGGCCTCACACAGTTCTCCCAACTGCCATCATTAGCTGCCCCGCTGTATTTTCCTGAATCTTATCAAAAGGCTGAAATCTTCTCCCTGTCAAAGGTGACTTGAGTTTCGGGAAAAGCCAGAAGTTGCAGGGTGCCAAATCTGGGCTGTACAGGGGCTGAGTTACCTGGGTAATTTCATGTTTCATTTAAAAACTGTGCATAATGGCCCTGGCTAGTGGCACAGTGGATAAGGTGACAGCCCGCGAACATAAAGGTCACTGGTTCGATTCCCAGTCAGGGCACACATAACCAGGTTGCATGCCAAGTCTCTAGCCATATCCATAGCTGGAGGAAGGTGAAATGCAACCATACGTTGATGTCGCTCTCCCTCTCTGCCTCTTTCCCTTCCCCTCTCTCTAAAAATAATAAATAAAATCTTTTTAAAAAATCATTTTAAAAAATGACAAAAAAATTATGAGGCAATTGGGAAATGTGAACATTGAACACCTAGTGATATTAAATTACTATTCATTTTTTAAAGTATGATAATGATATTGTGGTTGTACTTTTTAAAGGTGAAGTAGAAACAGTAATAACAGCAGAAATAAAAATGAGAAAAATTAGTAACATGATTAGGCTGTTTAATGAATCAAAAATCTTTAAAGTACACTGTAAGAAAGAGGTTTGGCTTTATATGACAGATCCTTTTCCAGAGACAGACTGACAAAGACAAGGCATTTTCAAGCAATGCAGCCTTCAGATTATCAAAGACCACAAACTTGTTCTATATGAAGCTTCACAATCTCTCTATCTCTGTTCCCCTCTCTCTCTTTTTTTTTTTTTTTTTTTAAGATTTTATTTCATCATTTTTTTTAGAAAGAGAGGAAGGGAGAGAGGCAGAAAGGGTAAGAGACATCAGTGAATGGTTGCTTTTCACGTGCCTCCAGCCACAGACCTGACTGGAGACCTGGTTTGCAACCTGCTTATGTGCCCTGGCTGGGGAATCGAACCTGCGACCTTTGGGTTCGCAGGCCTGCACCTTATCCACTGTGCTACCAGCCAGGGCTGTTCCCCTCTCTTATCCCCTGATGTGCCCTCTCTCTTTTTTGATATCTCCTTACCACTCAGTCCTAAGTACCACAAACAGTAGCAAATGAAAGGGGGCAAATGACAGTAATAGCACATAACTGTTGTGGTCTGATGTATTCAGACAACATCAAATGTAGCATGCTCCTACATACTAACAGCAAACATATCAACAAACATGTCACAGAATTAGTTCGAGTCAACAAAATATTTAAAATATAAATCAGGAAATTCATACCTACATAAATAATTCTGTGAAAAACTAAGAGGATGAGAAAATCCTGCAAATAATATATAAGTCCAATTCAAATAATATATAAGCCCAATTCCACTTCTTCATATTTTACTTGATTTTCATTTTAAACACAAGAGGAAAGGAGCAAGCACTTTTATTTTTCAGTTACCTGTTGTGTATGACTGCTGAGTGGCCGAATCTGTTGACATGGTGGAGATTAGGTCTGGGAAGCACTGACCAGCGGTCACAAGCTAGGAGCAAGAAAAACACACTTTAGATGAGACTGCCATTCATCATCAATAGGCACTGGCATTTTTTTTTTTTTTTGAAAGAAGACTACAACAAACACAACCTCATAAAATGTGCCTCTTATTTTCTCTTACTTACACCATAATTTTTGAGGTAAAATGCTGCAGTAGCAGAACAGCAGGGCATGTAAGAAAGATAAAACCATAGGCAATTCTAATTAGTAAATGCATCCAACTCCCACACCACTGTCTCTGCTGCCTATCAACTTCACCCACTAGAATTTTTCACTTAAGCACGTGAGTATTTTTTGGTTTTCAAAGCTTATGTAACTAAAACATATAGGTTGCATAATTATTTCCCCCTCTATACTGACCTGCCTAAATAGTAACTAAAAGAAGAAAATACAACTGAAAAAATTTAAACCAAAAAAATAAATAAAAGGGAGAAGAAATCAAGCTATTTTTTTTTTTTAAAGTTCTCGTTATTTTTAGCCTCCTGCAATCTGGAGGCCAAAATGTGCACAGGGGTAATCAATTAAATCTGAAAGACTCTCCCGGCCTTATTTTAATCCCTCTGCAGCCATTGTTAACAGGTCCCTCGCAGGATACCAATGTTGTCTTACTTTCCTCCTACTCCTCTGACATGCTTTCACAGTCTGCATTTTCATTTCAGCATCTTTATCCATCTATCCACTGGCTCTTTGCTCATCCCTGATGGCAAATCCCCCCTTCCTGGAGCTTCCCATTGATCTGCACATTGTTCCATCCAACAGGCACCTTCAGCTAGACATGCTCCCCAACTCAATTACTCACCTTCTCCAAGTTCCTGTCCTTGACTTCCATTTCCAGCCTTAGTGAAAAGTACTATCTACCCTGGCCCACAGAAGCTATGTGGGAATCAAGGTGCTTTCATGTCTCAGACATACACCCCAGACAATCCTCGAGCTCCCAACCCATCTATCTTTTACTCCCATTGCCACTTCCACAGCCTGGGTTCAAATCCTCCTCAGAAATTCAGCAAGAGCCTAACTCCCGTCTCGCTCCTTCCCAGCTCCCCATCACAATGCCACAAAGACTCTTCCTAAGAGACAACTACAATTCTGCCAATTCTTACGTAAGATTCTTCAAAAAGCTCAAACTCGTCAAGATCTGACCAGTCTAATTGCTGCCTGGGTCTCTAGTTTCACTTAGTCACTCCTCCCTGATGTGTAGCCAAAACTAACTACTCACAGGCCCCAAGGATGTGGCACAGCCTCTTTTAGTCCCCTCTTGAGAAGTCTGCCTGAGTTTGCCAGGTTGACTGCCCGGTGCTCCTCAGGACCTAACCTAAATGGCTGTCCTTAGGAAGGCTTGCCCTAATCATAATTCTAACCCCCATGTATTAAGGACTATTCACAGGTGCTCTCATTCATTCATCTTAGAGCAAGTAACACCCTGAACTGCAATTACACTGTATGCTCACTTCTTTGTTTGCCCCACTATGAGGCCAGGAGCTGTAACTTACAATTCCCAATGTACAAGTTCAGTGGCTAGCACAAAAATGCCTATCCAATGACCATTATTTATTTTGCATGAACAAATACTGCCCTCTTCTGGTCACATATATTATCACATGAAAAATTTAAAATAATGTGAAATCAATTTCTAGGGAACCAACTTAAAATGTTGGTGGTCAATAACTACATGATGCTTCTATACAGTGTAAGACACTGTATTGCACATCTCAGAGAGCCTACTGATCCCAACCCATCCTCAAAAATTAACATTCAACTAATTAAACTTACCAATGTCATAAGCCATGAAATCTGAAGAAAAGCATTTGGCTCCATGGCTCATGGATGTGTCATTGTGTGTGTTTCCTCCAAACACCAGCATGGTCCCGCTCACTATCACAGCTGTGTGCAAGTAACGGAAAAATCGGCTGTCCTTGAGAATGGTCCTTTTGAGATTTAAAAATAATTAATACAAGGTTAGCTCTTTACAATACTTAATCACCTATTTGCTAACATAAACAACCATTTTCTTAATTTCACACCCAAATGTGCAAATACTTCTGGAATTTTTTCTAATCTATAACTATTTCAGTAATAAGGAAACAAGTAAAAGTTTAAAGACCTATGAGAATTTTGGCAAAATATATTAATAGCCTTAAAAATCTATGACCTGGCCCTGGCTGATGGCACAGTGGATAAAGCACTGGCCTGCGAACCCAAAGGTTGCTGGTTCAATTCCCCAGCCAGGGCACATAACTGGGCTGCAAGCCAGGTCTCCAGCCAGATCCATAACTGGAGGCAGGTGAAAAGCAACCATACATTGATGTCTCTCTCCCTCTCTGTCTCGCTCCCTACACCTTTCTCTAAAAATAGTAAATAAAATCTTTAAAAAAAAAAAAAATCTATTGACCTCAACTCAGTGGATTGAGCACAGGCCTGAGAACCCAGGAGTCACTGGTTTGATTCCCAGTCAGGGCACATAACCAGGTTGCAAGCCAGGTCTCCAGCTAGGTTCCCAGCTGGGGGCAGGTGAAAGGCAATCATACATTGATGTTTCTCTCCCTTTCTTTCTCTCTACCTTCCCCTATCTTGCTAAAAATAATGAATAAAATCTTTTTAAAAAAATCTATGAACGCAAGATAACAACATAGGCAGGCATGGCTTGCCACATCAAAAAGACAACTAAAATATAGAACCACCATCAGCCAAAACCATCAGAAATCAAGTTGAATGGAAGTCTGATGACTATGGAAATAAAGGAACCACATCCATCCAGGCTGGTGGGAGGGGTGCAAATGTGGAAATGGCTGGTCACATACCCACGTGTGGTGGATGAAAACTGGGGAGGGGTATCTCAGGGGTGAGGAGTCCCAGCCCCGATACAAGGACCCTCAGCCCAGGGTTCCAATGCCAGGAAGATAAGTCCCCACAACTTTTGGCTGCAAAGACCAGTGGGGATTGAATCTGTGGAAGAAACTGCTGGAGTCCTAAGTAGTTCCTCTTCAAGAACCGACACATGGACTCACCTACTTAGATTCAACCCTCTGAGCTCCAGCACCAGCACCAGGGTAGCAGCTTGAAATGCACCAGTGGTGTAGAGGGAGTAACTGAAATGTCTGCCATCAAGGAAAGTGGAGGCCATAGTCCCTTTTCTAAACCCTTCCTCCACTGGGCCGGCAAGCCAGTACCATATCTGAGACTCCATCAACCTGGTTAACATGGTTTGACCTGGATTAGAAATCCCCAGAGACTCTGCCCCACTCAATTTATTGGCCCACCCAAGCTGCTTTTCCATATGAATGGCTGGTCTTGGCTCATGCTTCACAACTTTCTAAATCCTCTCCAACAAGCAATAGTTGGCTTCAGTGAGCCCCAGGCTGGGCACTAGCAGCAGCCAGCCTTGATTCACAGCTTGGCTTTGCCTGGGACTCTCCAAGCCCAGCACAAGTAGCAACATCTCAGATTGCTTTATAGATCAGGCTGGGTGGCCCTGGGCAAAACACTGGTTGGGGATGACCTTGGCCACCCAGGAGACCCCATGGCCAGAGCACTCATGGACAGCTATAAATCACATAGGATCACCATCCTGCCCCTGCACAGTTGATTTTCCACAAAGAGCAGAAGTTGGTGGTCAGTGGTCACAGCCAGTCCTTGCAGCTGACCGGCCCTGGGTCAATCCCTCCCACTGATGTGCCAACAGCAACCAAGGCTCAACTACAAGAGGAGAGTGTACTCAGCCCACACAAAGGGCATACTTTGAGTACCCAGCATAGGTGATGGGGGAGGCTGTGCCACTGGATCCTACAGGACACTTAGTACATTAGGCCATGATACCAAGACAGGGAATTAGAGCAGCTCTACTTTATATATAGAAACAAACATAAGGAGGTTGCCAAAATAAGAAGACAAAGAAACACTGCCCAAATGAAAGAACAGATCAAAACTCCAGAAAAAGAACTAAATGAAATGGAGATATGCAAAACACTGGTTAAATAAGGAAAACAGTATGGGGTTTCCTTAAAAAACTAAAAATGGAACTGCCTTTTGATCCAGCAATTCCACTACTTGGACTATACCCAAAGAATCCTGAAACACCAATTCATAAGAACCTATGCACACCTATGTTCATAGCGGCACTATTTACAATAGCCAAGTGCTGGAAACAGCCTAAGTGCCCATCAGTGGATGATTGGAT
>PVIW01007449.1:0-10426 GCA_004026585.1 Noctilio leporinus
AACAGAACCAAGTGTATGAATACAAGGAATAGGCCTGCAGTGGTCAGGGGGAAAGGGGTTGGGGGGAGGGGGGAGGCAGAGGCAAAGAAGGGGAGCAGCTTAGACAAGAACCTAGTATAAAGGAACCATGGACATGGACAACAGGTGGGATTGACTTTGGGGGGAAAGGGTGGGTGGGGAGGGGGACAGAGGGGAGCAATAAAGGGATGGATGTAATACACAACATTAAAATTAAAAGAAAAAAAATAATTTTGTAGAAAACATTCTAACTATTTTTTAAACTTGTGGTTGACTTCCTATGTGGTCCTAAACTAATCCCTGAAATCTTTAAAAGTCTGTTGAGGTAGAGATTAAATACGTTCACATTTCAATAAGAAAGTTTACTGTAGCATTAATTCCTTTTCCCAAGCATCCCCAGTTAGGGAGCCTTCATAACTGGAAATGTATATTTCCACAATTTAGTTGAAAGGAATCTCATCTAATTTACATGCTAATATGAGAATATATATTGTCTATGTACATGAATCATATAGTTTAGTAGTTTGCAACTTCCATCTAAATTGGTCTTCATCCTCAGCATCTTTTCTAACCTAAAGATTGACTGATTTCACAACACACCAATGTCCAGTTGGTTGTTATTTAAGACATAAATTGCTAACAAAACCTATATATTACACTCCCACAAATAAGCACATATTTGTAATAGTGAATAAGAAAGATAGCGTGTCTTCTATGTAATATACATCCACATTTTCTTAGGTTTTTTTTCTTCCTTAACTGCATTAGATTTTTCTGAGTTATTGCAAATAACCTAATTTTCCCACATTGTGAAATATTCCAATCTAAAAAAACTTCATCTGCAGTAGTGCAGATACAAATAATATACAAAATTGTGCCTTATTTAGTAACATCTATTTATAACAAGATCACTTTAAAACATTCATAAGTTAAAGTTGGTTCTTATCCATTTAGTTGCCCTATGTCTTTCGATTGTTGCATTTAATCCATTTACCTTTGTACATGTCTTTCTGTCTGTCTCTCTGTTTCTTCATCTGCTTAAAGCAGACCCTTTAGCATCTCTTGCAATACTAGTTTGGTGGAGATGTATTCTTTTACACTTCTTCTGTCTGGGAAACTCCTTATTTCACTTTCCATTTTGAATAAGAGTCTTGCTGGTTAGAGTACTCTTGGTTGCAGGCCTTTGTTTATCATTGCTTGAAATATTTTTTGCCATTTCCTCTGGCTTGTTGTGTTTCTTTGGAGAAATCAACTAATAACCAGATTGGAGCCCCTTTGTATGTTATTAGTTGTTTCTCTCTTGCTGCTTTTAGGATTCTCTCCTTGTCTTTGAAATTTGCCATTTTAATGATGATGTGTTTTGGAGTGGGCCTACTTGGGTTCATCTTCCTTGAGAACCACTGTACTTCCTGAGTTTACATGAAATTTTCTCTCCTCAAGTTAGGGAAGTTTTCTGTCATTACTTTTTCAAACAGGTTTTCTATCCCTTGCTCCTCTTCTCCTTCTAGTATCCCTATGATATGGATGTTATTACGTTTCATGTTGTCCTGCAGCTCTCTTAAAACCTCTTCATTTTTTTTTTTCAGTCTTTTTTCATTTTGTTGCACTGTCTGGGAAGTTTTTTTTCTACATTGACCTCTAGCTTTATGATCTGATCCTCTGCTTTCTCTAGCTTGCTTTTGATTCCTTCTACTATGTTCTTCAATTCAGAAATGGTATTCTTCATTTCTTCCTGGCTCTTATTGATGGTTTCTATGTCCTTTTTAATGCTGGTATAGTTCTCAGTAAGTTTCTTGTAGCTTTCCTAAAGTTCTTTGTAGTTCCCCTGAAGTTCTTCATAGTTCCCCTGGAGTTATTTATAGTTTTGTTTGAACTCGCTGAGCTCATTGAGTTTCTCTATCATCATTATTTTGACTTCCATGTCTGAGAGTGTGCTTGCCTCTATTTCATTTTGCATTCTTCCTGGATATTCCTCCTTTCCATTTGCTGAGGGTTTATTTCTTTGTCTCCCCATTTTAGGTGACTCTTTCTGCTTTTGTTTTTGATTCTTAGCTTGGTCTACTTTGACTTACTTTCTTAATGGTGTGACCTTCTGTGGTGTAGAGGTGCCCATTTTTTACTTTTTGGATCTATGCTTGGTGTCCTAGTCTGGATCCAGTCAGTCACTGTCTGTGTCTGTCTCCTTTAGTTAATCCAATTAGTCTGTGATCAATGGTCAGTTTTAGATACCTTGGTCACGTTGTGATGAATTGGCTCTTCTGTTCTGTCCCTGGTAATAAACCTTCTCTCCAATTGGTGTTCTTTTGGTTATTCTGGATGATTTCTCCCCAATTAAGCTGTAATTCCAATTTGGTGTTGGGAGGAGATTGGTATAGCTCCACTTACTCCTCTGCCATATTGGTTCCCCCCATCCCATTTTAGAACAAATTTTTATAACAATAATCAAGAAAGAATAAGAGAACACTGAAAATTGATATCCTGATATATACCTGAGAGAACCTCTCTCATATTTTATTTAGCTATCAAAAGAAAGATTTATGTCTGTTTCAAAAATCATAAGGCAATTAAAATTAAATGTATTTTGAAGATAATTGTGACAAGGAATAATTTAAACCTACTATGGATAATAACTACAATTACTAATTTGTGACACTAGTTTCTTAAACAATTATAAATATCAATTATTTAATTTGTTTTCATAGTATTTCTATGAAGCAGAGTGAGCAGACATTAGCCTATTACACACACACACACACACACACACACACACACACACACACACACATATGTTTAGGTATGTAACCCAAGGCTCCTTAAATAACTAGATAGCTAACACCTGCCAGGGTTAAATTTCTAGTTCCAGAGCCTGTCATCTTTCTACTGGCATAAAGAATATAAATTAATAACTTAAAATCTCCCTGGAAGTTTGTATTGCTCTCTAACTTTGCACATATGGAAAAATAGTTCCAATGATACAAAAATAGGACAGATAAGAGTTAAGCCTTAATAAGACTTCTGCTTGCTTCTTTGGAGTTCTAATCAGTGGAAGTAGCATAGTTTAAGCTGAAGACAGGAAAGGTATTAATTAAATATTTTAATGAAGTTACATTTTTCTGATATGACTTCTCCTAATGTAAAATCTGCTTTTACCTCCAAAAGAGCATCAAGCATCAGAGGATAAACCTGTATTGGGAACTATTACTCATAATTGTCATAATTATAACCATTACTACCATTATGAAAAAATATATCACCTATTATATTTTAAGCACCTTTTAATCTAACACTAACAAATTATTGGGGTTTCTTTCTGGCCTGTGTGTGTGCCCTGGTAATAGTCATTGAAAACTATATGTTTTCCATTGAAAACTCTGGGACCATAATTCTGGAAACCTCAGAATATGGGTGTGGACTGCTGCCTGAATATTTTGAGCAAAGTGCCTATTCAGTATTATCAAACACTGATTTTTTGTTTTTGTTTAATAAAATTTAATTTTTCCACAAATATACTTTATTAATATTTTTGACATCTCCTGGGGACAATCAGTTTCTTTAATGATTATTCTTATGCCCAGTAAATAGTGAGTTCTTAAAGGAACTCATCCAATATAAATGCTTTAAATATGATTCAGTAATTTAAGAGGAAAACAAGGATATTTGAAACAGGGTCATTGAAGTAGCTCAGAAAACTCTGCAAATATATGAAAATATATACTTCTCCCCTTACCCTGAGTAAACTGCACAGAAATCTACACAAATGGTGCATAAAGCTTTCATGACTTAAACCCTCAGCTACATATTTAAGTGGTCCCCACTGTATTCACATATAAATAACATCACTATGTATTAAGATAGCAATAATAGCAAAACAGCTATAACATTATTAGTATGATTTTATTTTTATTTTTATGGTTCTTTGACTAGTTTGACAACTACCTACCGGCTTTTAGGAAATTTCTAAAATGCCAGTTATACATATTTGATGTCAGAGAAGATAGACAGTTTTAGTTTACTCATGGGAGCATCTATAGAAAGGCTTCTCAGACAAAAATTTGGGGGCTCTCAAGTTACAACGAACATTTTATATACAAGCTTCCTTGTTATCAATTAATTCAACTGACTTCTTCATCAAATTTTCCCCCTTCCGTTTTGAAGGTTTCCTGACCTAGACCCAGGCAATACCCTTAGGCAGTCCATGTGATAATTGACACATTTTCTAACACGGTATAGTGATGCCCAAGTCATTGCTTTCAGGCTGTGACTTGAGCTGATTGGAGTCTGCAGCAGGGGGGCCTTCATCTTCATACATCAGAATACTGTGACAGCTCTCCCAGGCAGGGAAGAGTGACTCTCTCCCCCAGGAAAATAGATGCAAACACCTCCGGAACATTGTAATGGTTGCTAGGCATCACGCTGGTGACATCTTTATGATAAACACAGTATGCAGAAGAAAGTCTAATAAAAGAATAACAAATTATTACATCCAGAGGGCAATTTTACAAGATTAACGGGTGTAATAAATTACCTCTAGAGTCAGAATACCAGGGTACCTTTTAAGGTATTTCATAGTGGAGACAAAATGAACTGGCCTATAAAACCCAGAGAATGTAGGAGAGGATAACAAACTGCTTTTTTACATTTCTGAAAGATAGTTATGTTACTTGCCTTATAGGATGGTGAGTACGGCAAGTAATTATTTTAAAATAGGGTTATGCATGCAATTCAAACTAAAAGGTATTTATTATTATTTTTCATACTGCTGTTGGAAGTTCAGTAACATTGTGATCTATGTAGTACCAACTTAATCAAAAGCTTGTAGCATTTTATTTCTATAATAACTTTAAAACATAAAATGTTATATAGTAAATGCCAAGACTCAAATATACTTTATAATAATTAGCAAGAGTTTAGATGTTTCTGTAAAATGCAATGAATATATTTGATGATTTTGGCCAGGTATTCAAAAAATTAAAAGTTAAATGTTTCTAGATTTTCATATTTAATTTTATTTTTTAACTCAATGCTTTATCTTGCCTGTACTAATATTTTAAAAGTGAAGGAATAAGGAATTATGTTACTTAAACATTGGACTCATGCCGTTTATGATCTATAGACTTATTATTTTTCTTCATTAAAAGAACTATTGCTATTCAGACATTTTTAGTGGTGAGTCTAGTCTTCTCCAAGAAACAAAGAAAACTAAATGAAATAATATAGGTAATGGAGGAAGAGTAAGAGAAAGAGGAAGAGAGGGAAAGAAGAAAGAAGGGAGTGAGGGAGGTAGGTAACCCCTGAGGCTCTCTAAGTCTTATCTTTTCCTTAAATGTTCTGATACCTAGGTTGAAAAGTTAGTTTCTGTTAAAATATTTTTAATAAATTATTTAACTTTTGACCCAATGAGTATTAATAATGCATCTAGCTTTTATGGGTGATTATTTTGAGCCATTTGCTACTGTTGTGGGTGGGCCATTGAACTCAAATTTGACCTAAGGAAATACTGCAGTACAAAGTATTACATTTACAGTCCTTTTATTATTTTTATTGTGGCTCATGAATGCTTGAGATCAGAGTGTGTGTAGTCATCTCCTTCCCACCACCCTCTCCACTTAGAATGCTTTCTGTTGTGGCTGCCATACAGTGGCAATTTGTAAGTGGTAGAGTGAATAGATTGCAGTGTTCCAGGACTTCAAGTGCCTGAAAGGATGGTCCTCAACTGAACAAAATAATAAATATTTGAGAGGGAAGATGGCAACAGAGTAGAGAGCAGTGCTGATGGTGTTCTCGAGTACCAAAGCAGGTAGAGGACAGGATAGGGAGCATGAGACGTCTTCAGGACCCTAGGGATTGGAACGGGCAGCATCTGGGCACAGGGGAGCACAGCCCAGAGGCAGAGGAGGCCAGCAGGGCAGTAGGTGAGGCGTTTGTGACCGACCGGCCAGCAGGCCGAGGTCAGCTCTGGGCAGGGGCGGCTCTGCCCAGAGGGGCGAGTTTGACTGAGGTAGCTCTGGGCTCCCTGGCGACTGGAAGTCTCAACAGTGAAGTGTGGGCGGCGAGGGCAAATGCCCTAGGGAACACGGAACTGAACTCTTGCAGGGGAGGGACTGTGTGAGAGACTCACTCCGGCAACAGGAAGAGGAGGCTCCCAGCGGGGATAGAGGCGGAAGAGAAGAGTCCTGCAGGAAGCTGGAGCTGGGGAGCAGGAAGAGCACCGGTGGGGTGGCGAGAGGGTCGAAAACGGAGCTGCTGGGCCACCAGGGAAACAGCAGCTAGAAGCCCCTGCCAGGGGGCAGGCCCAGCCTGCACAACCACACAGGCCCCCAGGCTCCGCGGGAAACTCCAAGCAGCAAGCCAACAAGCTGGAACTAGTGGCGGAGGTAACTGACCCGCCATTGCTGGAGACAAAGGCCGCACCACCCACGCCTGGGAGGGGCTCATCACAGAGGCCACTTAAAGGACTACGCGAAGAGCTGATTGGATTGAAGGCGTGGTGCCCGCCCCGGAAGGGCGGGACAGTGTAGGCGGACCCCTGACAGTGTTGACTGACAGGCCCGGCCTCCTCCCGGAACTGCGGGGGCGGGACCAGTCCTCACAGGGACCAGCAAAATTGCGGGCTGCCCTACAGAAGTGCTGGGGGCAAGTCCTGGGCAGGAAACTCCGCCAGGAGTGGGAGGGGGCTCCCTGCGGGCTCCAGAACACCTGTAGCCCTAAAATCCAGCCAGGCTGCTGAAGGCCCAGCCTACCTGGGGGCGGACACTCAGAATCAGCCCTACTGCTACAATCAGAGGCCCTGCCACGTGCCAAGACCGGCTAGAATATAGACTATAGACTGTAAAGTCCAGACCAAGAAAAAGAGGCAGCATTAGGAAAGGGATTGCTGCCAATCTCAAGCACCTGAATTATACCAAGAGCAATGTGAACTACATATCCTTTGCAAAAGTTACTCCTCACATATTCTTAATCTCCCCCATACCTCAATTCACCTAAATACCCAAGACCCTCCCCTACTCTCGAATTAAAGTCTATTCACTCTGTGGCTATAACGCATTCCCAGTCTTCAATCTAAGTATTCCTCCCTTCCCCAGCCTTTCTAAACCCTTTCTTTATTCTTTTCTTCCTTCCTCTTTTTTTTTTTTTAATTTTTCTTTTCCTTTTCTTCCTGGTAAAGCCCACAGGTACTGGCTCCACCTGGATCAATCAGAAATCATAAAGGGGGAACACACAGCTAAAACCTTTCTTTATTAATATTGATTTCTCTTTGTCTTGTGACTTTCACCACCCATCCTTTTTCTTTCTTTCTTTCTTTCTTTCTTTCTTTCTTTCTTTCTTTCTTTCTTTCTTTCTTTCTTTCTTTCTTTCTTTCTTTCTTTCTTTCTCCTTTATTTTCTCCCTGATAAAACCCACTGGTCCTAGCTCCACCTGGACTAAACAGAGACCATAAAGAGTGAACAGAAACCTAAACCTTTTCTTTATTAATATAGATTTATCTTTCTCTGGTGACTTTCTCCCTTTTTTCCTTTCTTTTTTTCCCTCTGCTAAAAGCCCTCAGGTCCAGGTTCCACCTGGACCAGTCAGGGATAATTAAGGGTGAATAGCCATCTAAACCCTTTCTTCTTATTATTATTATCATTTTTATTTCATTTTTCCTTTTGCAATTTTTTTGTTTGTTTGTTTGGTTGGTTTGGCTTGGTATTTTGTTTTTGGTTTTTTTGTTTGTTTGTTTTTGTTCTTGTTTTTTGTTTTGTTTTTCTTTCTGCTAAAAGCCCGCAGGCCCAGAATACAACTAGACAGCCCAAATAAAGGACACACCAAGAACAGCAAGTGGAGAAAATCTGAGAGACGGCAACATTGAACTCATCAAATCTCCTATCACAGAAGGGTGCTCAACTAAGGCAAGGAAGCAAAGCAGGTTAACCCAAGGAAAGAACAAAAATAAATAAATAAACAAAGAGCAAGCAAGAACAGACACCCAAAATGGGAAAAAAAAGAATCAGTCAGTCCATCACCAAAAGGAAAGGAAGAATCCCCAGAAAGAACACAAAATAGAATATCAGATAAGGAATTCAAAAGAATGATGATAGAGAAGCTCAGTGAGCTCAGCCACATCAAAGAAAATTGTAAACAACTCCAGGAGAACTACAAACAACTCCAGGGAAATTACAAAGAACTCCAGGGAAATTACAAAGAACTCCAGGGAAGTTACAAGGAACGTACTGAGAACTACAACAGCATGAAAAAGGACATGGAAACTATCAGTAAGTGCCAGGAGGAAATGAAGAATACAATCTCTGAATTGAAGAATACAGTAGAAGGAATCAACAGTTGACTAGAGGAAGTAGAGGACCGGATCAGCGAGTTGGAGGATAATGTAGACAAATACTCCAAGACAGTACAAGAGAATAAAAAAAAGGCTGAACAAGACTGAAGAGGGGTTAAGACAGCTGCAGGACAACATGAAACGTAACAACATCCATATCATAGGGATACCAGAACAACAAGAGAAACAAGGAATGGAAAACCGGTTCAAAAAAGTCATGATTGAAAATTTCCCTAACATGATGAGTGAAAACATGAATCCAGTTCAGGAAGCACAGAGGGTCCCAATGAGGATCAAGCCAAACAGACCAACACCAAGGCACATTATTATGAAAATGGCTAATTTCAAAGACAAAGAGAGAATCCTAAAAGCAGCAAGAGAGAAAAGACAAATAAAATACAAAGGGGCTCCAATAAGGCTATCAAATGATTATTCAACAGAAACAATTCAAGCCAGAAGGGAATGGCAAAAAGTATTTCAAGTCATGGTAAACAAAGGCCTGCAACCAAGAATACTCTACCCAGCAAGGCTGTCATTCAAGATAGAAAGAGAAATAAGGAGCTTCCCAGGCAAAAAAAGACTGAAAGAATACATCTCTACCAAACCAGCATTGCAAGAAATGCTAAAGGGTCTGCTATAAAAATAAGGAAACAAATAAAAAGAAGAAACAGAGAAAGCCAAAGAGGAATACACACACAAATGGAGAAAATAGCAATGAATAAGTATCAATCAATAATCACCTTAAATGTAAATGGATTAAATGCACCAATCAAAAGACATAGGGTAGCTGAATGGATAAGACAACATGACCCACATATATGCTGTCTTCAAGAGACCCACCTCAGAACAAAAGGATCGACACAGATTGAGAGTGAAGGGATGGAAAACTATATATCAAGCAAATGGACATGAAAAAAAAGCTGGAGTAGCAATACTGATTTCAGATAAAATAGATTTTACAATTAAGGACATGAAAAGGGACAAAGATGGACATTTCATAATAATTAAGGGAACAAACCATCAAGAAGAAATAACTCTGATAAACATATACGCAACCAACATAGGAGCTTCAAAATATATAAGGAAAATCTTGGAAGACTTTAAGAAAGACATAGACAGCAACACACTAATAGTAGGGGATTTTAATACCCCACTATCAATAATGGACAGATCTTCCAAACAAAACATCCCCAGAGATGTTGTGGCATTGAACAACACTCTAGAGGAAATGGACCTAACTGATGTACACAGAGTCTTTTACCCCAAAGAAGCAAAATATACATTCTTTTCAAATGCACATTGATCATTCTCCAAGATAGACCACATGGTTGTCACAAGACAAGCCTCCACAAATACAGGAAAATTGAAATCATACAAAGTATCTTCTCAGATCACTAATGGCTTCAAACTAGAAACCAACCTCAAGGGAAAACACCAAAAATTCTCTAACTCATGGAGACTGAATAACATGCTTTTAAGCAATGAAGGGGTCAACAATGAGATCAAAGATGAAATAAAACAGTTCCTGGAAACAATTGACAATGAACACACAACAGCCCAAAACCTATGGGATACAGCAAAGGCAGTTCTCAGGGGGAAATTTATCGCAATACAGACCTTCCAAAAAAGGTTACAGGAAGTTTATAAAAAGGACCTAACCACAAAGCTGCAAGAGCTAGAGGAGCAACAACAAACAAAGCCCAGAGCAAGTAGAAGGAAGGAAATCATCAAGATCAGAGCGGAACTAAATAACTCAGAGAATCAAACTACAATTCGAAGAATCGACAGGACCAGGAGCTGGTTCTTTGAAAAAATAATCAAAATTGGCAAGCCCTTATCCAGACTCATCAAGAAAAAGAGAGAGAGGACCCAAATAAACAAAATCAGAACTGAAAGAGGGGAAATCACAACTGATTCCTCAGAAATACAAAAGATTGTAAGAAATTACTACAAACAACTCTATGACAAAAAATATGACAACCTGGATGAAATGGACATATTTCTGGAAAGGTATAATCTACCAAAACTGAACCCAGAAGAAGCAGAAAGCCTGAATACGCCAATAACAACTAGTGAAATTAAAGAAGTCATCCC
>PVIW01007449.1:10526-36761 GCA_004026585.1 Noctilio leporinus
ACTCATTCTATGAGGCCAATATTATTCTAATCCCAAAACCAGGGCAAGACACAACTAAGAAAGAAAGCTACAGGCCAATATCTCTAATGAATATAGATGCTAAAATTCTCAACAAAATATTGGCCAATCGGATTCAGCAGTATATTACAAAGATCATACACCATGATCAAGTGGGCTTCATCCCAGGGATGCAAGGATGGTACAACATTCATAAATCAATCAATGTAATACACCACATCAACGAATTGAAAGATAAAAACCATATGATCATATCAATAGATTTTGAAAAAGCATTTGATAAAGTGCAGCAACCATTTACGATAAAAACCCTCAGCAAAATGGGAATAGAGGGAGCATACCTCAACATCATAAAGGCCATCTATGAGAAACCTGAAGCCAACATCATACTTAATGGACAAAAACTGAAAGCTTTCCCCCTAAGATCAGGAACGAGACAAGGCTGCACACTTTCTGCACTTCTATTCAACATTGTCTTGGAAGTTCTAGCTATAGCCATCAGAGAAGAAAAAGGAATTAAAAGTATCCAAATTGGAAAGGAGGAAGTCAAACTGTCATTATTTGCAGATGATATGATAGTGTACATACAAAACCTGATTGGCTCCACCAAAAACTTACTCGACCTAATAAACAAATTTAGCGAAATAAGCTGGGTATGAAGTCAATACCCAGAAATCAAAAGCATTTTTGTATACCAATAATGAAACAACAGAAATAGAAGTGAGAAAACAAATCCCATTTACCATAGGAACAAGAAAAATAAAGTACCTAGGAATCAACTTAACTAAGGAAGTAAAAGACCTGTACTCAGAAAACTACAGAACAATGAAGAAAGAAATCAAGGAAGACACCAATAAATGGAAGCATATACCATGTTCATGGATGGGAAGAATTAACATCATTAAAATGCCCATACTACCCAAAGCAATCTACATATTCAGTGCAATCCCAATTAAAATACCCATGACACACTTCACAGAAATAGAAAAAGTACTTCAAAAATTTATATGGAGCCAAAAACGCCCATGAATAGCCACCACAATCTTGAGAAAGAAGAACAAGGTAGGAGGAATCACAATACCGGACTTCAAACAATACTACAAGGCTACTGTCATCAAAACCGCCTGGTACTGGCATAAGAATAGACATATAGATCAATGGAACAGAATAGAGAGCTCAGAAATTAACCTAGGACTCTATGGTCAACTAATATTTCACAAAGGGGGAAGGAACATCCAATGGAGTTAAAACAGTCTCTTCAACAAATGGTGTTGGGAGAACTGGACAGCAACAGGCAAAAAGATAAAACTGGACCACCAACTTACACCATACACCAAAATCAACTCAAGATGGAGAAACGATTTAAACATAAGCAGTGCCACCATAAAGGTCCTGGAGAAAAATAGAGGCAGTAAACTTTTGGATATCCTACGCAAAAGTATGTTTACTGATACTTCACCAAGGGCAAAGGAAATCAAAGAACGAATCAACAAATGGGACTATATGAAATTGAAAAGTTTCTGTTCAGCTAAAGAAAATATTAGCAAAATTCAAAGGGAACCGACTGTATGGGAAAACACAATTTACAATGATACCTCAGACAAGGGTCTGATCTCCAAAATATATCAAGAACTAATGCGACTCAACACCAGCGAGACAGACAGCCCAATTAAAAAATGGGCAAAGGACCTGAACAGACAACTCACTGAGAAAGATATACAAAGGGCCCAGAGGCATATGAAAGAATGCTCAACATCACTAGTCATCAGAGAGATGCAAATTAAAACTACATTAAGATACCACCTCACACCTGTCAGAATGGCAATCATCAGCAAATCAACAAACAACAAGTGTTGGCGAGTATGTGGGGCAAAGGGAACCGTCATCCACTGTTGGTGGGAATGCAGGCTGGTGCAGCCACTGTGGAAAACAGTATGGGGTTTCCTTAGAAAACTAAAAATGGAACTGCCTTTTGATCCAGCAATTCCACTACTTGGATTATACCCAAAGAATCCTGGAACACCAATTCATAAGAACCTATGCACACCTATGTTCATAGTGGCGCTATTTACAATAGCTAAGTGCTGTAAACACTAAGTGCCCATCAATGGATGATTGGATCAAAAAACTTTGGTACATTTACACAATGGAATTCTACATAGCAGAAAGAAAGAAGGAACTTGTACCCTTTGCAACAACATGGATGGAACTGGAGAGTATTATGCTTAGTGAAATAAGCCAGTTAGTGAAGGACAAATATCATATGATCTCACCCATTACGGGACAATAATGAGCAAAACTAACAACAAGGAAAACAGAACCAAATATATGAATAGAAGGAATAGGCCTCAGTGGTCAGGGGGAAAGGGGTTGGGGAGAGGGGGAGGTAGAGGCAAAGAAGGGGAGCAGCTTAGACGAGAACCTAGTATAAAGGAACCATGAACATGGACAACAGGTGGGATTGACTTTGGGGGGAATGGGTGGTGGGGTGGGGGACAGAGGGGAGCAAAAAGGAGATGGATGTAATACACCAACAATAAAATTTTAAAAATAATAATAATAAATATTCCTTTTGACTGATCTTGAGATCTGGTCAAGGTGAGTTTGCTGACAAAACAGTCCTTGTAAGTAGAGGAGGGGAGTGGGTGAGTTAGTATTGATAATTACTGGTTATGAATTAGAGAAAGAATTGGGGAGTGAATAATAATACTTGAAGTTCCTCAGAAAGAATTCATCATTATCCTTATTGGGAGATATGCAAAGAGAAAATAGAAACTAAATGAACTTAAGTATCTAATAAACATCAATTAGATAGCTATCTGTGGGAATTATTACTCATTTTTTCTTTTAAATATGAATTGCTTTGCCAATTATCATGCAGAAAATGCTTTATTTATTCCTTCTTTAATGTTCTTCCTTTCTTTAGGTAGATCCAAGTTTCTGACCTATGTTAGGATAATCTTGTGCGTACAGTTTCCTCATTTGTTGAAATTGGAGTAACAATAGTTTCTCAGAGCTGTTGTAAAGATTAAGAGCTTCAGCACATTTAATGTACTTAAAACAGTGTTGGATACATCTGAAACCCTAAACAGTGTCTCAAGTAAAGTTTTTTTTTGTGAGAGCTGTCATCCTGACTTCAAATTTGGTTCTTTTAGCATTGATTTCAAATCTGAGTTTATCTCTCTAGGCTTTTCCAGGAATATATATTTTTAAGATTTATTTATTATTTTTCAGAGAGAGGGTCAGGGAGGGAGGAAGAAATGGAGAGAAGCATCAATATATGGTTGTCTTTCACCTGCCTCCAGCTATGGACCTGGCTGGAGACTTGGCTTGCAACCTGGTTATGTGCCCTAACTGGGAATTGAACCAGCAACCTTTGGGTTTGCAGGCTGGTGCCAATCCACTGAGCCACCAGCCAGGCTTCTAGGAATATTTTATCTAATAAAGGTATTTACATTTTTTCTATAAAAACTAGAAAAAATATGCTTACTCACAATGGGATACACTGATAATGATATGATTTATTTTGATGGTGTTACTGCAGTTGTTATTATTGTTATAATATTTCCATCTAAAAGCAGGTTAATTAATTCTGATTTATTAGGAACCAATTAACACAAATTAATAAACATGCAATAACAGCATTAAGTTTATGGGTATTTCCCTTACACATATCAAAGAATATATGTGTAAGGGGAAAAACAGTAAGAGTTCTTGACTTAGAGAAGTCAGAGTGAACCACTGGGCTATGTTTCTATAAATAAGTAGTAGACATTTTTGAAAGAGAAGGTTTTAGCTTTCTACAACCCTATTCCCTAGGTTGCATGCCTAATATGTGCTGAATAACCCTGAAGATTAGCTCATTTTTAGCATTTCTTATGTTTTGGCTTGGACTGAAGAAAATATCCCATTAGCACCTTAGCCAAAAATGTCTTTTCAGCTCTTACTTCAATAAAACATTGTATGCACTATATAGTAATTAAATACAACCATAATCCATGGATAAGTGAAAAATATCATTTTTAGCTGCATAGTAACTGTACCTTTATATGCAATGATTTTTATATTAATATGCCATGTTGAAAGTCCTCTGAGAAGCTCAAAGTATTTTATGAACATTACACTGATTAATCCTAAATGACAAGTGTTACTATTCCCAGTGTAGAAGATACAACAGTGAGGCTGCTATGGCAGCAAAAGAGTTTGTTCTATGTCTTTGGAGAAAGAAATGTGTAACATATCCAAGACTTTTCTATTAAGGATGTGTTGGAGACTGATTTTTTTTTGAACTGCAGAAAAGGCATAGGTCAATGGCAGTTTTTGAAGTTCTTAGAGCTAAATTAGTCTTAGCTAAAAAAAAACTGAAGCAACTTCCATGAATTTATTACCTAAGCATTCTTACTATTCTGAATTAAAAACAGGCTCAAGAAATGAGTGGATTGTTCATATATCTTGCTTCATTAAATGAGGACATTTTTCTTAGAGGTCTTGTTGCCTCAATCTCAGGAAATGGGCACAGGTATCTTCCTTTACTTAGATGGTAAATGAGTGCAATGTTGGGACACTGCTCATATTGTGATCTCTTTGTTTTCATGTATTAGCCCTTCACCTGACCTCTGATCCCCAGTTTGGTTTAGTTTCATCAATAAGGGGGTTTTAGAAATTTTGACCTTTTATTGGATTTTTTTTTTATCTGTGGTCTTTTTCTTGACCTTTGTTTTGCTTTTATATATTTTAGACCTTTATCGATAAATAAAGCTAAGAATATGGGACTTTTCCCCCAACAATCATTGAGTGAATAAAAGAAATGCCAGTTGATGAGCAAAGGGAAAGTCCAGAACAAATTTCTAATAATTTATAGGGAGTTGAAATAGATCAACACTTTTAATTATGTCCAATGAGGTTAAAACTTGAAAGAAATGTTATGTAAAATTAAAATTCTGATCAATAATCTACTTAATATTATACGAGAATTATAAGAATACTATAATTTTTAATACTGGAATTAATGTCAGTGCTTATGGCTACAAATAAATGCCAAATCTATGGGAAGATAATCCTACGTAAACTTTTTATTTAGGACTGGTAAAGTTAAGTGCTTCAATATTCTCATTTAAGAATGACCTCGTACATTTTATGTATTAATTATCTAAGATCCTTCAGTGATTTTTTTCATAACTAATGAATTTAACACCATTAAGCAAATTGAATGTTATGGCTGAATGTTGTCAAAATTTTTTAAAAAATGTAGAAATAGATCAAAGACCTGCAATGTGTGTTATTTTAAAGCTTTTCTTAGGGTTTTAATCTGAATTTACTATCTTTAATGCTAGACTTAGCTCTCCTTGAATGATCTCTAACAGTGTTCTCTTACACTGTTATGTCCAGTTATGTCCTGTTACGTTAGAATTAGTTTTTTTTCCATACATTTCTAGTCATGGAGGTTTCATTTCCTTCCTACCATTGACTTAATGCAGCCATCTTTGTACTGGTGGAGTGCACAGGTGTTAGTATCAATATAGGAGGTGAGCATATGACAATATCTTTATCTCTAGAAACCCCATAAATATCACTTATAAATATAGCCAAAGGATGATTTATTTTTCAAGTTGTTGCATGAATTTGTAAGCCACAAGATGAGGAAAATTCAAATCATAAGCAGTAAGGAAAACTGAAACAAAAACATGGTGAAGATAGATTAGCTGCAATCATGTTTGGCAATCTGTGTGGAATCAGCTAGAAATGTTTTTTGAGAGATGGGGAAAGATTATTTATTCTTTTTTAGTTTAGAACCCTGTACTCATACTGGTTTAAAATTTTTCTCTCTTTAGCCTAGGATTTATGTAGAAACAACATGATCATAGGTTGAGAATATGGAATAAAAATAAGGATATGGACATGAATAAAAATGATAACATTTTTATTACCTAATAATTTGTCCATTATTACAGTTACATAGATAGACCTTGGATGAGAAGGATTAAGGACTTATACCTGTGGTGTTCTTAATAAACTAGGATCACCTCATTTTTACTTAGTCAACTCTTTATAAGTGTTAATTTCAAATAAAAACAAAAGTGAAATCTATAAAAATTTAGTCTTTGCAAGAAGGGAATGATTATAGCATATAAACAATTACCATCTATTGAGTAGCTACTATGTACCAGAACTAGGTTACCCTATTTGCATATAAACCTTAATTTAATGCTCTTAATTATCTTGCAAGATAGGATATATTATTATCTCAGTTTTGTTGATGGATGAATTGAGAAAGATTACATAAGTTTCCATAAGGTACAAAACCTGTAAGTGGTGCCAAAGGTGGTACTCTCTCTTATAACACAAGCAATGGCCCTTCTCTCTCTAAATGTGGTCCAAAGAAATAGTTCATTGATTTATTTTAAAAACATCTATTCAGCAACCACTGTATGTCAGATACCATGTTATGGTTATGGTGGTAAATCAATAAGTAAGGCACTGTTAGAACCATTGATAACCAAGGATTTTAATGAGAGAAAACTGTCAAGTAAACAGGAAATCAGAATGCATCATAGTAAGGGTTGATATGGTGCTAGGGACACAATGAAAGTGGTATATTTTCATCTTTTAGTTGGGATATTAGTTGGTCACAGTGAATGTAATTAATATACTCATACAGCTTGAAAAATATCACCAAGTTTTATAACCAATTAGAATATTTCATTGCTTATAGATCTACCATTTGTTGATAAAGACTGGTTTTTGTTGGGTCTTGGATAATATATGTCAATCTTAGCTATTCACCACTAAATGCAAGAGAGTTCTTAATTTCCTATGTCTCAGTTAAATAAAAATCCCACTTTCAGTTTTATTCATTTCTCATTATCTTCTTTTTCTATGCAATCATATTCACATTCCCACTAGGTCTCCCAAATCTATATTTTCATTTTACTTCTCTTGAAATTCAATTATTGATTGTCTTGATATCTTCAACATATTTTTAAATTACCAATTGAATTGTTACTTTTCCCATGAATTATTTTGTCTATATCATAAAAATAGTTGATGATACATCAATAGTCAAATTTCTATTGAGAAACCACTCTCCTACACTATACTATTATCATATTTCACCAAATTCTAACATGCTAGTGATTATGACATGTTTTTATTTTACATTAAAAAAAACTACAATTATGCAATAAGGCAATGTTATATTCTTATTCAGAATATTATTTTGTATTTTATTTATTTATTTTAAAATATATTAATTATTTATAGAGATGGGTAGGGAGAGAGACAGAGAGGGAGAAAGACATCAATGTATGGTTGCCTTTCACCTGCCTCCAGTCATGGATCTAGTTGGAGATCTGGCTTGCAACCTGGTTATGTGCCCTGGCTGGGAATCTAACCAGCAACCTTTGGGTTTGCAGGCTGGTGCATTATCCACTGTGCCACCATCCAGGGATATTTTGTATTTTAAAAGGCACTGATTTTATCATCATTTTTTAACACATAAATCAAAATGAAAATATAAAAAAAATAATTTGTTAAGCTACTTCTACTTAACCATCAGAGTCATACAGCTCTGAACTACTTTTATTTTTTAACTTTTACTTTTTAATAATTTTCCAGTATATTTTATTGATAATGCTGTTTCAGTTGTCCCAATTTTTATTCCTTTGCCCCTCTCCTCCTGGTACCCCTCTTCCCTCCATCAGTCCCTTCCCACTTAATTTATGTCCATGGGTCATGCTTGTAAGTTCTTTGGTTTCTCCATTTCCTATACTATTCTTAACATTCCCCTGTGTATTTTGTTCCTATCAATTTTATATACTTTTCTTTATTCCACTTTGTATAACCTTCACTTCTTCCTTTATTTTGTGGCCACATTCAATCATTTCTCTGAGCATCCTGATCACCAATATTTTGAACTCTGCTTTTGATAGGTTGGTTCTTTTTCTATTATTTTTTCCTATTATTTTACTTGGGCCATATTTCTTTGCCTCTTCAATTTGGCAGCCCCTTGTATTTGTTACTGTGTATTGGGTAGGACTTTTTTAACTCTGGGTATGGTAGTATGGGCCAATGTAGTAGGTATCCTGTAGAGTCCAGTGGCACAGCCTCCCCTATCAGCCAGGCTGGACTCCAGGTACACACTTTGTGTGGGCTGAGTACACCCTTCTCTTGTAAAGTTGAACCTTGGTTGCTGTTGGCAGATAAATGAGAGGGATTACCCAAGCCAGTCAATTGTAAGGACTGGCCATGACCATTGACCACTAAGCCCACCCTCTGTGAAGGATCAGCTGTGCACTTATAGGGTGGTGGGTTTCCCACATGGTCTGTAGCTGTCCATGGGGTGTGCTTGCTATAAAGTTTCCTGGGTGGTACAGGCCAAAGTCAGCCCCCACCTGTGTTTTGCCTGGTCCACCCTGCCTGAGCTATGAAGCAATCTGAGATGGCTTCTACTTGTGCTGGGCTTGGAGATTCCCAGAAGAATCCAAGCTGTGAATCTAAGTTCTCTGCTGATAGCACCAAGCCTCCAGCTCATGGAGGCCAGCTGTTGCTTGTTTGAGAGGATTTAGGAAGTTGTGAAGCATAAGCCAAGATGAGCCATTCATATGGAAAAGCAGCTTGGATGGGTGGGTAAATTGGGTGGGGTGGAGTCTCTGAAGATCTCCAAGATGGGTCAAACAATGTTAGACAGGATGATGGAGTCTCAGATATGGCACCAGGTTTCGAGCTCTGTTGGGAGAGGGTTTAGAAAACAGACAATGGCTTCTGCTCACCTTGATGGCAGACACTTCAGTTTCCCCATGTATACCAATGGTGCCTTTCAACCTGAGGGAGTGAGTGACTTTGAGTAGGTGAGTCTGTGTGTGGGTTCTTTAAGGTGAACTGCTTGGGGCTCTAGCAATTTCTTCCACTGACTCAATCTCCCCCTGGTTTTTGCAGCCAAAAATTGTGGGAACTTATCTTCCCAGGACTGGCAACCTGGGCTGGGGGTCTTGGTGTATGGCTGCATCTCCTTACTCCTGAAATATCCCTCCCAAATTTTTATTTACGACATGTGGCTGAGAGACCCACCCATTCTCTATCTGCACCCCTTCTTACTTGTCTTGATTGATGTACCTTCTTTAATTCCATAGTTGTCAGACTTCCATTCAACTCAATTTCTGATGGTTCTGGTTGATTTGCTCTATATTTGTTTGTCCTATATTTTAGTTCAATTTTGATGTGGTTGTACAAAGAAGTGAGCCATGTCTACCTACACTGCCATCTTGTCTGGTCTCTGAACTACTTTTAGAATTGAAAATTGTTAATGTCTCTATTTTAACACTCAGTTGAGTCCTAGAATGACTGTGATGTAGTATACATAAAAGAACTAAGTCACTGGTGCCTTGGTCTTAAGCCAGATTTGTGTTTGTTTGTTTGTTTTAAACAGTAAAGTTAATTTTTTTAGAGAAGCCTTATGTTCGCAGCAAAATTGAATGGAAAACAGAGAATTATGTCCTCCCATATATACAACCTTCTCCACTATCAACATCCCACAACACAGTGGTACATTTACTACCATCGATGATGCATTCACACATAACTATCTTCCAAAATTCAAACTTTAGAATTCATTATTGTACATTCTATGAAATTTGACAAATGTAGTCACATGTATCCATCATTATAGTATTACACAGAGACCTTTCTGCCCTACAAATCCTGTGTGCTTTGCCTGTTCTTCCCTCCTCTCCCCTAATTCCTAGCCTTCACTTTATCTTTCTACTGTTTCCATAGTTTTGCTTCCTTTAAAATGTCACATAGTTGAAATCATATAGTATGTAGTATTTTCAGATTGGATTCTGGCACTTAATAATATGCATTTTAGTTTCCTTTATGTCATTCCACTGCTTAAAACTCATGTATTTTTAGCACTGAACAATATTCCATTGTCTGAATGTACCACAGTTTCTCTATTTATTCAACTCCTCCAAGATATCTTGGTTGCTTCCAAGTTTTGGCAATTATAAATAAAGCTAATATAAACATCTGTGTTCAAGTTTTCTGTGTGGATATAAATGATTATCTTATTGGAATAAATGCCAAGAAGTGTGATTGCTGGCAAGTGGGATAACAGTGTGTCAAAGTGACTGTGCCATTTTGTATTTCCATCAACAGTGAATAAGGCATCTTATTGATCCACATCTTTGTCAGCATTTGGTGGTGTTGATTTTATATTTGGGCATTCCAATAGCTGTATAGTGGAATGTTATTGTTTTAATTAGAAATTCCCTGATGGAATTTGATGTTGATCACCTTTCATCATGTTCATTTGCAATCTTTATATCTTATTTGATGATACCTTTCACATATTTCCCATTTTTATTCAGATTATTTATTTGTTAGCTAGAAGAGTGCTTTGTACATTTTGGATAATGTTTCTTTATCAGCTATGTATTTTTCAAACATATGGTTTGTCTTCTTAGTCTATTGATATTTTCCCCCCACAGAACAAATGTTTTTAATTATAATCAAGTGACATTTATCAATATTTTTTTTCATGGATCATACCTTTTGATGTAGTATTAAAATAATTACCATACTCAAGATCACCTAGATTTTCTCCTATGTTATATTCTAGGTTTTTTGCATTTACATTTAGATGTATAATCTATATTGACTTAATTCCTCTTTGCTTCTAATTTAGGATAATGTTGATCTACCAGAATGAATTAGAAAATATTACCTCTGTTTTTTTCCTTTGAAAGATAATGTAGAGAATTGGTATATATTTTTTCTTAAATGTTTGGGAGAATTTAACAGTAAACCCATATGGGCTTTTTGCTTTCTTTTCTTATTTTGAATACTATTAAGTGTTGATGCAATTACTTTTATACATATGAGCCTATTCAGATTATCTGTTTTTCTTGTGAGAGTTTTGGAAGATTGTGACTTTCAAGAAATTGGTCCATTTCATCTGGTTATTCAATGTGTGGCTGTAGAATTTAACAAAGTATTCCTTTATTATATTTTATTAGTTATTATCTTTTTTCTTTTGTGTATTTTTAAAATTTATTTTTTATTGTTGTTATATTACATTCATCTCATTTTTCCCCCTCTAAGCTCCCCTTCCCCACCCTCCTTATCCCCCTCCTCCCACAGTCAGTCCCACATGTTGTTCCTGTCCATGGGTCATCAATGATGCTAGTTACTTGACTAAACTGTCCCCCTTCTTTGCCTTCTTCTCCCCCACCCCCACCCCTCCCCTCTGCACACTGAAATTGTGTTCCTTGTATTCATGTCTCTGGTTCTATTTTGTTTGCTTGTTTATTCATTAGTCTCTGTATTAAATGAGAATATGTGGTATTTAATTCAGAAGAATCTATGTAGCCCTATGTTCATAACAGCACTATTTACAATAGCCAAGTACTGGAAAAACTTAAGTGCCCTTCAGTGGATGAACAGAGCAAAACCTTTGGTATATTTACACAGTGGAGTTCTATGCAGCAGAAAGAAAGAGGGAACTCCTACCATTTGCAATAGCATGGATGGAACTGAAGAGAATCATTGTTAGTGAGATAAGCTGGGCAGAGAGAATTAAATACCACATGTCCTTTATTATACTTTTAATGTCCATGAAATTTCTAGTGATACAATCCTTTCCTTTCTTATTAGTAATGTGTGTCCTCTCTTTTTTTTTTTTTCCTTAGTCTTGCTACAAGGTTATTGATTTTATCAATCTTTTCAGAGAACCAGCTTTTGGTTTCATTAATTTTTTATTTTTAATATTTTGATTTCTGCTTTAATATTATTTTTTCTGATTACTTTGCACTTAACACTCTTATTCTAGTTTCTTAAGGTAGAAGCTTGGATTTGACTTTTGGATTTTTCTTTTTTTCTAATTCAAAATTATGAATTTCTCTTTAGGCACTTAATTGCTGCATCCCACAAATTTTGAAAGTTGTGTTTTAATTTGGCAAATTAGTTCAAAATATTTATTATTTTTTGAGATTTCTTCTTTGCTCCATATATTTTTTAGAAGGGTTTCTACTCTCAAAGTATTTGAAGATTTCCAACTACAATGTATTGATTTCTAATTTTATTACATCATTCTGACAGAAGATGTGATATGATTTCTACTTTTAAACTTGATAGCTATGTTTTATGGCCCAGAATATGTTCTATGTTGATGAAAGTTTCATGCAAACTTGAGAAGAATGCACTATCACTTGTTTAATAAAGTCATCTATTGACATTAGTTATAACCAGTTGATGGATGTGCTATTGAGCTCTTAAATCAGCTTTTCATTTACCAATTAAAGTTTAGAAATGCTACTAAACACAGATGATCTACCAACCTATGAAGCAACCATTTTATTCCTAGGGATTACAGTAGATGAGTACTCAACTTTGGTCTCAGATTTCATTTCAAGCCTCTAACATATATTCATGAACAAGTTTTGGTGTTGGTGTTTTTCACAGTAGAAAATGTTCAGGCAATGACAATGTCAGACAACATTGTCCAAACTTGGAAATATCAAAGATATGACTGGGTATCCTTTCTGGTGCAGTGCTGGGCATTGTCCAGTAAACTTTCCATTCTATAGATTATCATACTTTATGGAATTGTGTACCTGTTTGCCTTTCTGTTACTTAGGCTACTATACAGCTCTGCTTTAAAATATATGAACCAATTTTTCATTTGTTAGCTAATAAACTTCAGCCTTCTAGATTGCATGCATATTTGTTTCTTTTTCAAATTCTCCTTTCAACTGGCTTTAGCATCTTAAGTTTCTTAATTAATTTAGTAAATGTTAGATATGAGTTAATTTTTCCTGCACAATTATTTAATACCTTTACTAAGAGGTGCTTGCAGTTTGTTGACTCTTTGAAAAATTCAATTTGTAAACTTTAAAAAATTGTTTTATATCTGGTCAAATTGAGGTTTATCTTTACTAGTGTATTGAGAAAAACCAGGAAAAAATAAACCACATTTGTTATTACGAAAAAGAGACATCTTTAGATAAAAATAATAAAAATTACATGCTACATAGAATGCAGTAGTTCTAGATATCTGGTAAAAAGCAAGCACTCATGGTCTTCAGCTCCCATCTTTTGTTCATTTCTTGTTGCTGGCATTTCAAATTCATTTCTTCTTGTCAGATGACTAGATCAGATCATGGTAGAAATGGTGAGCTGGCACTTGCTCAGCCCTGCCCTGATCAGCTGCAAGCACTGGTAAGATCCCAGTTGGTACATTGGGTGCTTGTGCCTTTTGAGTTTTGAGTTTTGAGTTTTCTGGAGATCTGCCTCAGTAACTGAAGTTGCAACAGTACCCGTGTTGAGGTGGCTGCTGACCTTGAGTCTCAGCTCCTTGGTTTTCCTTATTTTCTTCATCGCCATCTTCTCTAGGTGGTCTTTAGCAAGAAGTGCCCCTGCAGAATTATGGTCTGTAGTCCCATACATATTCTGTCTCATCAGTCTACCTTGTTCTCCTGTACCTTGGTTATCTGGTTGTCAGCACCATCCATTGCCTCTCCCTGCACAAAAGGGTTGGAATACTGTGGTCGACACCATAGGAGCTCTGTATGAAGTAAGGTGGGAGCCATTGCCTGCAGTAGGACCAGAACTATTGCATCTGGTCTTCTGGAGCACTCGCTGGTCCCTCATTCTTTTCCCCACTCTCACTATTATGGAAATTCTGCTGGTACTTGCATGAGGGACCCCTGAGATGTGGATAGCAGCTATAAGACTTATAGTCTACTGCACATTTACTGCCTTGCACTGGAACTCCTCCATGGCCTGTAACATTTGCTGCCTCTGCACACTTTTCTCCTTCAACAACATCAGGCTCCACAGCCTCTCCATCTCCTACCTTTCAAAGGTACTTCTTGGGGTTATTCTTTATGTCAGTCTGATGGACAAATAATACCTACTTTGCTGTCATTCCTGTTGATGAAACCATATCTATTTCTTACGTTGAACCATTTTACTGTTTCCAGAAGCTTCCTTGTGATGACCTGCTAGTAAGTCCCTGCTAGCAGGACACTACTCCATGTGTTACTGCCTGGGATGCCAGGCTTGATGGGTGTGGAGTCAGCTGCTGGGTATGGGCTTCTCTGCTCATGGTTGTGATGATGGTGAGTGGGACCAGAGGCAGTGGCGGTAACTAGGCCTGAGGTGGTAGGGCTACTGTTAGTCATGACATTGCCTTTTTGAAAATTATACTTTCATATAATTAAATCATGACAGACACCTGTGCCATAGTGATAATAAGACACTGTAAATCCACTGCAAGATTTCAAAATTTTTATTTTTTATTAAATTTATTGGGTTGCTATTAGTTAAATGGATCATATAGGTTTTAAGTGTACATTTTTATGACACATGATCTGTATATTGTATTGTATAAGCACCATTAAGTCAGATCATCTTCTGTCATCATACACTTGGCCCCCATTAACCTTTACTATTCCCCCACTGTCTTCTTTCCGGAAACCAATATACTATCATCTGTGTTTATGGGTTCCAGTTTTGTATTTTTTTTCACTTTTTTTTTAAAGATTTTATTCATTATTTTCAGAGAGAAGGGCAGGGAGGGAGAAAGGGAGGGAGAGAAGCATCAGTGTATAGTTGCCTTTCACCTACCTCCAATTACAGACCTGGCTGGAGACCTGGCTTGCAATGTGGTTATGTGCCCCAGCTGGGGAATTGAACCAGTTACCTTTGGGTTCTTAGGCCCGCGCTGAGTTTCAGTTTTATGTATTATATACCAGTGAAATCATATGGTTCTTAGCATTTCCTGATATTTTTTACTTAACATAATATTCTCAAGGCACATCCATGTCATAAATGGCACTATCTCATTTATTCTTACACCTGGATAATATTCCATTGTATATGTACCTTTATCTAATAGTCTGTTGAAGAACATTTTGTTTCCATGTCTTGGCCACCATGAATAAATCTATAATGAACATAAAGGTGCATATGACTTTGCAAATAAATGTTATTGAGTTTTTCTGGTAGATACCCAGCAGAGAGATTGCTAAATCATATGGTAACACTATTGTTCATTTTTTGAGGAACAGCCGTACTGTTTTCCATAGTGGCTGTACCAGTTTATATTCCCACTAGCAAGGAATTAAGGTTCCCTTTTCTTTACAACTTCTGCAACGCGCTTCTCATAATCTGTCTTTTTGATGATAGCCATTCTAAAAAGGCAATCAACCAAATGGGAAATGATATTTGCTAACAATAACTCTAACAAGGGCTTAATATACAATATATATAAAGAACTCATACAATTGAACACTAAATAAACAATCCAATTTAAAATGGCATAGGACTTGAATAGACACCTCTCCCAGAAAGACTGACAGATATAGGAAAAGATGTTCAGCCTCACTAGCTGTTAGGAAAATACAAGTCAAAATTATGAGATACCACCTAACACTTTTTAGAGTGGCTATCATCAGAAAATTTAAAATATCAAATTGTGCATATTAAAATTGGTGAAATATGGCAATCACTGTCATATTCATTCTATTTACAAATATCTCTTGAATATATCCTTCTTTATTAGCTCCCATGATCCTTGTCTGAGTTTCTTGACTTCTTATCTGCATATTATCCATAACTTTCTATCTTATTTCCTTTTCTTTAGTTTCTTTTCTCTCCAGTTTAATCTTTGCAATGCTGACTGAGTAGTGGTTCTCCATTTAACTGTTTATGTACATGTTAAACATCTGTTTCAAGCCCTAAAATGATTATATTTCTTAATATTAAGAATTAGAATCCTTTTAATTTGAATCCTGCATTTCTTACTTCAACCTCATACTTTCTTTAATTGATCTCAGATTTTCTGACCTTACAGGTCAACCACTTGAAGTATGTATTATTTTCCAGTTAGAGATTTTTCAAGACTATACAAGCTTATCATTGTTTCATAATACTCAGCACATTCCATAGCTTTTTATATACCTATTTGATTTATATTTATAAATGTAACACATTTTCATCAGACTTATGAATGGCTGGATGTCTTAAACATTTTTAATGTGTGTTACCCATTGGACAAAGAGTTTAACAAATTCCAGATCATTTACTCAGTACATGTTGTGACTTAATTAAATTTCACATTCACATTCAAAGACAGGAATAATATACATATATTCTGAAAATGATTCCAAAATCAATTAAAGTAATAACTGGATCTGCTTTTTCTCATTCTATTTTGTACATCTAGGATATAAATTAGGAGCACTAAAAGGGGTTTTAATGAACCACAATGAAAATAAATTGAATTCATACTTAGCATTTTAATTTGAGCTTTTCATATAGTGTAAGCTTGTATAAGTATATATGTAGAAAGAGACACAGACATAGATAAAAGTGTGTATGTGTGTGTTTAAAGATTAAAGTACACACAAATAATTAATTTTATAGTGATGACAAAGAATATTATTTTTCACATAAAAACTCATTAAGGAAAAAATAGATTTTCTAATAAAATAAATATTTTATATAAAAACTTTTTATTGTAGATACTTGAGAAACAAATTACAGAGAAGCTTTATTGAAGATAATTTATTTTTTTTTATTTTTAAAAGTTGCATTAGAAAAATAATTATCACATTTAAAAATCTCTTTATTGACACACTTTTTTTTCCTAGCACCAGAGTCACTTAATTATTGGAATGGAACTAGATTTTAGGAAAAATGGGTCACACTTCTTCATAAAAATAAGAAGAATTATTTTATTTGCATCGCATAAAACAAATATTTTCTATCAGAATTTCACCTTGCAATTTTTTAAAATTTAATTTTATTGTTTTATTACAACTATCCTACTTTTGCTTCCCTCTGTCCCATCCTCACCCACCGACTGCCCTCCAAAGTCAATCCCACTTGTGCATGTCCATGGTTCTTCCATACTAGTTCCTTGACTAAACTGCTCCTCTTCTTTGTCTCCTCCTCTCCCCTCCCACCTCCGCCCTCGCATATGCCCACTGGATATCTATTCAATGTATTCATGTATCTGGTTCTGTTTTGCTTATTTGTTTGTTTTGTTCATTATTGTCCTGAAATGGGTGAGATCATACGGTATTTTTCTTTCACTGACTGGCTTATTTCACTAAGCATAATACTCTCCAGTCCCATCCATGTTGTTGCAAAGGGTAGGAGTTCCATCTTTCTTTCTGCTGTGTAGTATTCCATTGTGAAATGTACCAAAGTTTTTTGATTCAATCATCCACTGATGGGCACTTAGGCTGTTTCCGGCACTTAGGCTGTTTCCAAACACTTGGCTATTGTAAATAGCTCTGCTATAAACATAGGGGTAGATAGGTTCTTATGAATAGATGTTTCAGGGTTCTTCGGGTAAAGCCTAGTAGTGGAACTGCAAGATCAAAAGGCAGTTCGTTCCATTTCTAGTTTTTCAAGGAAGCTCCATACTGTTTTCCATAGTGGCTACACCAGCCTGCATTCCCTCTAACAGTGTGCGAGGGTTCCCTTTGCCCCACTCCTCGCCAACCCTTGTTGTTTGTTGATTTGTTGATGATTGCCATTCTGACAGGTGTGAGGTGGTATCTCATTGTGGTTTTAATTTGCCTCTCTCTGATGGCTACTGATGTTGAGCATTCTTTCATATGCCTCTGGGCCCTTTCTATGTATTCCTCAGATGTCTATTCAGGTCCTTTGCCCATTTTTAAATTGGTTATCTGCCTCCCTGGTGTTGAGTCTCATAAGTTCTTTATATATTTTGGATATCAAACTCTTGTCTGAGGTATCATTAGCAAGTATGTTTTGCCATACCACTGGTTCCCTTTGAATTTTGTTGGTGTTTTCTTTAGCTGATCAGAAATTTTTCAGTTTGATATTGTCCCATTTGTTGATTTGTTCTTTGATTTTTTTGCCCTTAGAGAAGTATCAGTAAACATATTTCTGCATAGGATATCTAAAGTTTTACTGCCTCTATTTTCCTCCAACACCTTTATGGTGGTGCTGCTTATGTTTAATTCCTTTGTCCATCTAGAGTTTATTCTGGTGTATGGTGTAAGTTGGTGGTCTAGTTGTATCTTTTTGCATGTCACTGTCCAGTTCTCCCAACACCAATTGTTGAAGAGGCTGTTTTTACTCCATTTTATGTTCCTTCCCCCTTTGTTGAATATTAATTGACCATAGAATCCTGGGTTTATTTCTGAGCTCTCTATTCTGTTCCATTGATCTATATGTCTATTCTTATGACAGTGCCAGACTGTCTTGATGACAGTAGTCTTATAGTATAGTTTGATGTCTGGTATTGTGATTCCTCCTACCTTGTTCTTCTTTCTCAAGATTGCTATGGCTATTTGTGGGCATTTTTGGCTCCATATAAATTTTTGAAGTATTTTTTCTATTTCTGTGAAGTATGGCATTGGTATTTTAATTGGGATTGCATTGAATATGTAGATTGCTTTGGGTAGCATGGACATTTTAATGATGTTAATTCTTCCCATCCATGAACATGGTATATGCTTTCATTTATTTCTATCTTCCTTAATTTCTTTCTTCAATGTTCTGGTGTTTTCTGAGTACAGGTCTTTTACCTCCTTGGTTAAGTTTATTCCTAAGTACTTTATTTTTCTTGTTGCTGTGGTAAATGGGATTTGTTTTCTTGCTTCTATTTCTGATGTTTCTTTATTGGTGTAAAAAAATGCTTTTGATTTCTGAATATTGATTCATATCTAGCTATTTTGCCAAATTTGCTTATTAGGTCAAGTAAGTTTTTGGTGGAGTCTCTCGAGTTTTGTATGTACTCTATCATATCATCTGCAAATATTGACAGTTTGACTTCCTCCTTTCCAATTTGGATACATTTGGTTCATTTTTCGTCTGATAGCTATGACTAGAACTTCCAAAATGATGTTGAACAGAAATGGAGAGTGGACAGCCTTGTCTTGTTCCTGATCTTAGTGGAGAAGCTTTTAAGTTTTTGCCCAATGGGTATGATGTTGACTTCAGGTTTTTCATATATGGCCTTTATGATGTTGAGCTGTGTTCCCTCTATTCCCATTTTGCTGAGCAAAAACATTTTATTATAAATGTTTGCTGTACTTTATCAAATGCTATTTCAGCATCTATTGATATGATCATATGGTTTTTGTCTTTTATTTTGTTGATGTGGTGTATTACATTTATTGATTTGTGAATATTGTACCATTCCTGCATCTCTGGGATGAAACCCACTTGATCATGGTGTATGATCTTTTGAATGTATTGCTGAATCTGGTTGGCCAAAATTTTGTTGAGAATCTCAGCATCTATGTTCATCAGAGATATCGGCCTATAGTTTTCTTTCTTAGTTGAGTCTTGACCTGGCTTTGGGGTTAGAATAATATTGGCCTCATAGAAAGAGATTGGGCATCTTCCCTGTTTTTGTATTTTTTTTGGATTAAGTTGAGAAGGATAGGAGTTAGTTCTTTTTTAAATATTTGGTAAAATTCAATTGTGTATCTATCTGGTCCAGAGCTCTTGTGCTTTGGGAGATTGCGGATTACTTCTTTAATTCCACTAGTTGTTATTGGTTTATTCAGAATTTCTCTTTCTTCTGCACTCAGTTTTGGTAGATTATACATTTCCAGAAATGTGTCTATTTCATTCAGGTTGTCATATTTCTTGTCATATAGGTGTTTGTAGTAATTTCTCACAATCCTTTGCATTTCTGAAGTATCAGTTGTGATTTCTCCTCTGTCATTTTAGGTTCTGTTTATTTGGGTCCTCTCTCTCTTTTTCTTGGGGAGTCTGGTTAAAGGCTTGTCCATTTTGTTTAATTTTTCAAAGAACAAGCTCCTGGACTTGTTGATTCTTCAGATAGTAATTTGAGTCCCTAAGTTATTTAATTCTGCTCTGATCTTGATGATTTCCTTCCTTCTACTTGCTCTGGGCTTTATTTGTTGTTGTTCCTCTAGTTTTTGCAGCTTTATGGTTTTGCTGTTTGTATAAGCTTCTTCTAACCTTTGTCAGTAGGCCTGCATTGCTATGAATTTCCCTCTGAGGACTGCCTTTGCTGTGTCCCGTAGGTTTTGAGCTGTTGTGTATTCATTGTCATTTGTTTCCAGAAACTTTTTGATTTCATCTTTGATCTCATTGTTAACCCATTCATTACTTAAAAGTATGTTATTCAGTCTTCATGAGTTAGAATGTTTTTGTTTTTTCCCCTTGAGATTGGTTTCTAGTTTCAAACCATTGTGATCTGAGAAGATGATTTCATTTTTCCTGTATTTGTGGAGACTTGTCTTATGACCTGTCATGTGGTCTGTCTTAGGGAATGTTCCATGTGCATTTGAAAAGAATGTTTATTTTGCCTCTTTGGGGTGAAAGGTTCTGTATATATTGGTTAGGTCCATTTCCTCTAGAGTGTTGTTCAATGTCACAACAGCCTTAGTAAATTTTTGTTTGGAAGATGTGTCCATTGTTGATAGGGGGGCATTAAAATCCCCTACTATTAGTGTGTTGCTGTCTATATCTTTCTTGAAGTCCTTCATGATTTTCCTTATATATTTCTCAGTTCCTACATTGGGTGCATAAATGTTTACCAGAGTTATTTCTTCTCGATTGATTATTCTCTTAAGTATTACGAAGTATCCTTCTTTGTCTCTTTTTATGGCCTTCATCATAAAATCTATTTTGTCTGAAATAAGTATTGCTACTCAAGCCTTTTTTTCATGTCCATTTGCTTGATATATATTTATCCATATCTTCACTTTCAATATGTGTCGATCTTGTATTCTGTGAAGGGTCTCTTAAAGAAAGCATATATGTGGGTCATGTTTTCTTATCTATTCAACTACCCTATGTCTTTTGATTGGCACATTTAATCCATTTACATTTAAGGCTATTATTGATTGATACTTATTTATTGTAATTTTTCCCACTTTGTTCCTGTGTTACTGTCTATCTCTCTTTGTTTCTTCATTTTTTTTTTTTTTTTTAGCAGACCCTTTAGCATTTCTTGCAATGCTGGCTTGGTAAAGATGTATTATTATTATTTTTTAAGATTTTATTTATTATTTCTGGAGAGAATTGAAGGGAGAGCCACAGAGAGGGAGAGAGACATTAATGTGTGATTGCCTTTCACCTGCCTCCAGCCGCTGTCCTCACTGTAGACCTGGCTTGCAACCTGGTTATTTGTCTTGGCTGGGATTTGAACCAGTGACCTTTAGGTTTACAGGCCAGGAGATTTATTTTTTTAGTCTTCTTCTTCTTCTTCTTCTTCTTCTTCTTCTTCTTCTTCTTTTTTTTTTTTTTTTGGATACTCCTTATTTCTCCTTACATTTTGAATGAGAGCCTTACTTGGTAGTTTATTCTTGGTTGCAGGCCTTTGCTTCATATTACTTGGAATATTTTTTGCCATTCCCTTCTGGCTTGCATTGTTTCTGTTAAATAATCATTTGATAATCTTATTGTTGCCCCCTTATATGTTATTTGCTGCTTCTCTCTTGATACTTTTAGGATTCTCTCTTTGTCTTTGAAATTTACCCTGTTAATTTTAATGTGTCTTGAAGTGGGTCTGTTTGTATTCATCTTCATTAGGACCCTCTGTGCTTCCAAATCTTGAGTAACATTTTCACTCATTATGTTAGGGAAATTTTGTATTACTTTTTTGAACAGGTGTTCCATTCCTTGTTCCTCTTCTCCTTCTGGTATGCCTATGGTAAGGATATTATTGAGTTTCATGTTGTCTTCCAGCTCTCTTAAAACCTTTCCATTTTTGGTCAGCCTTTTTTCATCCTGTTGCACTGTCTTGGAATATTTTTCTACGTTGTCCTCCAGCCTGCTGATTCAGTCCTCTGCTTTGTTTAGCCTACTGTTGATGCCTTCTACTGTATTCTTCAATTCAGATATTGTATTCTTCATTTCCTCCTGGCTCTTACTGATGGTTTCTAAGTTCTTTTTGATGCTGGTGTAGCTCTCATTAAGTTCCTTGTAATTTCCCTGGAGTTCTTTGTATTTCCCCTGGAGTTGTTTTTAGTTTTCTTTGAGCTGGCTGAGGTCATTGAGCTTCTCTATCATAATTCTTTTGAATTCTATATCTAATAGTTAGCTTGCCTCTGTTTCATTTAGTGATCTTTCTGGGGATTCTTCCTTTCATTTTGGTGGTAGATTGATTCTTTTTTTCCCCATTTTGGGTGTTTGTTTTGGTTGTTTTCTCTTGGATTAATCTACTTTGATTCCTTTCCTTCTTGGAGCACCCTTCTGTATTAGGATATTTGTGTAGTTCAGTGTTGCAGTCTTCTAGATTTCCTCCACTTGTTGCTCTTGGGGTGGCCTTTATGTCGTTAACTTGGGCTGTCTGGTTGTATTTTGGATTTGTTTTATGTGTTGCTCTTTTCCCTCCAGTTGGCTGATTGAGAGACACTCCTTCTATCCCATCTCATACACTGTTTTTGAGCTGCTCCTTATAGGGGCAATAGGTGGCCCCTGTCTTCATTGTGTAGGACCTGCTACTCATATGGCACTTGTTTTGGTGCCATATGTTCTTGATTAACCTGAGGATTCTTGACTTTGCTGAGGGGATGGGTGTCATTAGCAAGCTGTCTGTTGCTGCCATTTCAGGGGTTGAAAGAAACTGCATGTGTGAGGTGTGGACGCCAGGGGCTAGGCTTGGGTTGAGCAGGGTAGTGGCCTCACCTTGCAAATTTGATCTTTTTTCTGATCAATCTATATAGAAGAAAGTGCCCATTTATGTACATTTACTCACCTAAACTTTCGTTCTACTTAAGTCATTCCATGGATGTATCATACTTTATTTTATTTTGCTTATTATACACAAAGGTGGGCAAATGTAAGTTTACACTTAATGAATATGTGAAAGAGTTTATTCTTGTATTATTTATTATTATTTACTTATTTATATATTTTACCATTCATATAGGGAATTGACTATCTTATTATATGTCTTAATTTACTTATTATATGTATTATAAAACATATTTTCCCCTTCTTTCTATAACTGATTTCTTCCTGCTCTTGAACCTCTTTATATTCCCTGAGCAGAACAGAACCAATAGGAACAAACAAAACCATCAAAGTCTAAGTTGTGAATTTAAAATAGCTTTCTTTCTTCTAGACTTAAAGCCATGTCTTTCAGGTGTCACTATCTCAGCCAGTTACGAATTTCTGCTCCATCATTTATTGATTCTTATCCTCAATCTTCTTATCTGCCTGGTAGCTTTTAAAATTTTTAGTGAATTTAAATATCATGTCAGCCAAAGGAAAAGAAGTCTGGTTCTTATACTGATTAATTTTGAGGTTGGTATCCATGAGTCTGATCCCTAAAAGTCCTTCACTGTTATCCATGAAAATATGACTGGAGCTATTTGGGTGTTTGGACACTGGTTGGAACAGACTACTAAAGTCCACAATCTCCAGTCAAAAGTCCCCACTTCTTTCTATCTTCTTTTCTAAAACCCAACTTTTTTATTACTATTTCTGTATCTTTCTTAGATACATGGGATTCCTTGAATATCTTCTATCATTGGTCTTGATAGTATATAATCAATTAGGGATAAAATCCCTCAACATAAATCAAGGCAGAAGTTATTTGTCACCACAGCATACCAGTATTTTGCAAATGACTAGTTACAAAATATGTGGGTAAAAGCACTAATCAAAGTACAAGGTATACTAATATATTTAATGTAATAGTGTATGTGTGTATGGTTAAGAAACTACCACTTGTTGAGTGTTGTATAGCAATATAAAAAGATATTAAAATTTATCTTTTAAAAAGGGAAATGCCTGGTTATGGTTGAATATTCTTCAATGATAACAGCACTTTGCAAAAGGTATGTTGTTGACTAAAGAAGGAAATATGGGAAACAAGCTGTCTTTTATCATACCAGAACTGAAGAAAAATGTAAATAAAAGTTTTCTCTCTTGTCACTGTTTTAAAAAATGTATTGAATATTCACGAAATAAATTTTCATGTTCAGATTAAATTTTCTGTTTGAATTTCCAACACAATAGCACCATATACAATCATTGGAACTGGGATGCTTCCCAAAGTTATCTTGATGAGATTAAGCCTTCCCTCAACTACTCCATTCTATCCTCTCAAGAACACCATATTGTCCTAAGAAGCAAAAAGTAATGTTTATTAATGTTTATTTATCTAGACTGTTCTATTGATCCTTCATAGAAACATTTGACTTCCTAGTTTCAGGTATACAACATAGTTATTTGACATTAATATACATAGTGAAATAATCATAATGATACCCCTAGTAACCATCCGTCGTTGTACAGAGTTATTATGATATTATTTGCTATACTCCCTGTGCTGCACATTTCATCCCCTGACTTATGTAAGGTCTGTCCTGAAAGTATTAAGCCAATGACAATATAATTAAACAGTTTGTGCAGCCAGTACTTTCTGGACAGACCTTGTATACTTTGTAGTGTAAGTACATATTCTTATTCTCCTTCACCTATTTTGCCTTTCCCCTACAGTCATCAGTTTGTTCTCCAGGTTTGTGAAATCCTAAAAACAACAATCCAAAACAGAATAGTCTCATACATATCTGACTTCTTAATTTTCCATATCTCTTTTCAGAATGTAGTTCTTCCCCCACTCTCTCTCTCATCCCAATAGACTGACTACAAGTGTGTTCTAATGTCTGGAAAGCCAAGCTTTTGAGACAATTGACACACAACATACAATAAAATCTTAAAAGTTTATTTTAAAATTCAGAGCTTTAAAACAAAACAACTATTTTTATTGTCCTATCTCATTTCTGCACTTAATAAAAGATTAGTATTGGAAAATAAGCATATATATATATACATTTGTACATGCACACATGCATGAAAAGTAAAGTAAGTTGACTTATTTAAAGTATTTCAAAACACTATCCTGTTAACATTGTTTTTTCTCTACATGGTGTACCTTCCTAAAATTCAGCCATCCTATGATCCATTTTCTCTCCATGATTATATGTTTATTCTCTCCTATTTGATGTGTATTCATGCACAAATTTTTATTTTTGTTTTTTTGTTGTTGTATTACATCCATCCGCTTTTGGCTCCCCTCTGCCCCCCTCCCCACCCACCCATTCCCCCCAAAGTCAATCCCACCTGTTGTCCATGTCCATGGTTCCTTTATACTAGGTTCTTGTCTAAGCTGCTCCTCTTCTTTGCCTCTGCCTCCCCCCTCCCCTCAACCCTGTTCCCCCTGACCACTGAAGGCCTATTCCTTGTATTCATATACTTGGTTCTGTTTTGCTTGTTGTTAGTTTTACTCATTATTGTCCGATAATGGATGAGATCATATGATATTTGTCCTTCACTAACTGGCTTATTTCACTAAGCATAACACTCTCCAGTTCCATCCATGTTGTTGCAAAGGGTACAAGTTCCTTCTTTCTATCTGCTATATAGAATTCCATTGTGTAAATGTACCAAAGTTTTTTGATCCAATCATCCACTAATGGGCACTTAGGCTGTTTCCAGCACTTGGCTATTGTAAATAGTGCCGCTATGAACATAGGTGTACATAGGTTCTTCTGAATTGGTGTTTCAGGATTCTTTGGGTATAGTCCAAGTAGTGGAATTGCTAGATCAAAAGGCAGTTCCATTTTTAGTTTTTTAAGGAAACCCCATACTGTTTTCCACAGTGGCTGCAACAGCCTGCATTCCCACCAACAGTGTATGAGGGTTCCCTTTGCCCCGCATCCTCGCCAACACTTGTTGTTCATTGATTTGCTGATGATTGCCATTCTGACAGGTGTGAGGTGGTATCTTAATGTAGTTTTAATTTGCATCTTTCTGATGACTAGTGATGTTGAGCATTCTTTCAAATGCCTCTGGGCCCTTTGTATATCTTCCTCAGTGAGTTGTCTGTTCAGGTCCTTTGCCCATTTTTTCATTGGGCTGTCTGTCTCCCTGGTGTTGAGTCACATTAGTTCTTTATATATTTTGGAGACCAGACCCTTGTGTGAGGTCTCATTGGCAATTATGTTTTCCCATACAGTTGGTTCCCTTTGAATTTTGCTGATATTTTCTTTAGCTGAACAGAAACTTTTCAATTTGATATAGTCCCATTTGTTGATTCGTTCTTTGATTTCTTTTGCCCTTGGTGAAATATCAGTAAACATATTTTTGCGTAGGATATTCAAAAGTTTACTGCCTATATTTTTCTCCAGGACCTTTACAGTGGCACTCATGCACATTTTTTTTTTTTTAATTTTATTGTTGTTGTAT